>APFE031452425.1:29132-43438 GCA_000404065.3 Pinus taeda | reverse complement strand
AACTTTTATACATTTTATTTATAAATTTATTGTTAATCGAAATTGTCTTAATTACCCATAGAAGTCTTATGGTGAAACGGTTCAAACTAAATTTAATGAATTTAGTAATAGATTCTAATTTATAAAAAATGATTTCCTATTTGGGGTGGAAAGTGAAGTGAGAGGTGGGGGTGACATGATGGCCATGCATACCAAACTAGCAATAATGTGAGTGGATGTACCTTCCAAGTTTTCCATGGTGAAATAATATCATAAGGTGGTGAAGGCTCCTCTAGGTCAAAACGCCATTTTTGTAAGACACCACCACCTTTTGACTATGAGCATTGTGCAAAGAGAATTATGGGAAATCGGTAGTTGCATGCTTCCAAGATTAACTCTAGTTTGTTTTCTAGGATTTTGGTTGCATAATGCTATGATATTCAAAATGGTTTACTTCTATACTGCAACCTTCTAGATCATTTTTCATTGATCCTATTACATTATGTTGTTCCCATTTTTAGTTATATCAAGTGAGGGTATGTGTCTACTGCCTTTTCTAGGTTTCCCATTCCTTTTTTTTCTTCCTTCTTGTTCCCCTTTCATTTTGTCAAGCAATCCTAAGAACTTACTCCTATTCCTTTCGTCTCCCTTGTTCAGTTATAGTTTCCTTTGTACCTCCTTTGTTCCTACTTGTAAGCCTCTATATGCCTTTTCCACCCTTGCCACTATCCACCCTATCTAGGGACTTTCTCATTGATTTTGATGACAATGTTGTGGCAGCATGTAAGGTGTTGAATAATGGCTAGTTACTATTTGGTAAAAGGAGGATATTATGCTCGTTAGAGAGTGGAATCCTCTGCAAGTGGCTACCACTCTAAAATGTCACTAGAAATTCAAGTGAAGTTCATAGAGCCTAAGAGTGACATTTTTGTATGTTGTCCTTGCCTACCTTACACTAATAACAAAGAGGAAAAAATGACGTAGGTATGAGATATAGGTCACAACAAGTGTAGGAAAAATCAATATTTTCATATTGTAGATTTATATTGGCACATGAAGACATCATTGGAAAGAGTTTTATTGGATAGAAATAAAGCAATAGAGAGAATTCATATCATGCTTGACGAACTGAAATTGTATATGAAGATTTTGGATTGACACGTGAAGAGGATAAAAGACCATCTCAGCCTCCCACTTAACTCACGTCATTCTCTTGGCAGTGGCAAAGTGCCACTAACTGCCACGTGCCACTAAAAGTGGATCACTCAGTGAGCATAAATTAATATTATTTCTTAGGATTTTGTTTTTTTTCTTAATAGATACTTTGTTATACAACAAGGGTCTTAAGTCTCTTAGCTCTTTTGTATTTCTCTTTTAAGTATGATGTATGGATGCCAAAAAGTTTATTTTGCCCAGAGTTAAATTTTTTTCTTTTGTTTATTAAATATTCTAAATGTTTTGTTAAAATATAAAAATATTAAATCTAAACCATTAATTTTTTTATCTGTAGTTTAAACCTCTATATATTGATGCTAAACAACTTATAATTTTACCACTAATCTGATTTCTCAAATAAATAACCGAAACAAACCTTAAATATATATTTTATATTGTTTTAATTAATCAATATAAACTCTAAACTAAAACCAATAAAACTTATAAAAAATGGAAATCTCCATCCAATTTTTTAATTGCTCGCACGGCATACAATTTCAAAGAAACAGAACTGAACCAGTCACGTAGTACTCTATTATTGTTGGGCATCTTTCCGCTGTGTTGATCAGATTCCTTATCTTCACAACCATTGGTGGATATTCAAGTCTGAGACCCTTTGGATTCTTCACATCTCTTCGGGTTTTGTTTCTTCCGCCGGCATTTTCTGCTCCATTATATGATGACCACTTTCAATTCACATCCTGAGCTTTTCACACCTTCGACTAGCTTTATACATAGTGTAATCCTAGGAAATTGTGTCCAAAATATCATGAAAGGACCCCGCCATTAATAAAAGGAAAGAAAATTCTCTTTGCTCGTTAACTTCTCCTTCTTTCGGCCGCACATTCCAAATCTTCCAAAAGTTGCAAGGAATATCTGATTGCTTGATAGCAATACACAACTAATATTATTAAATTTGATGTAAATCCGATGACATGCACTCATTTGTCTATTAAATTTGATGTAAATCCGATGACATGCACTCATTTTATGACAAGAGGGAAGAAAACAAATTTATCAAAGAAACAACCCTCTAGGATTATTCCTTTCTTTCTGCCGCAGATAGAAGCCTCGCCTCTTCGTCCGGCTTAAAGCCAGCCATAAGTTCACGGGCATGAGCTAGTTAGGTCAACTGTAGACATTTACAACTTTGTTTGCACTCAAGCCTCATACAGTATTATCTTTGCTCTCTATATAAATCATGGCAAGAAAGTAACTGCGGGCAAAGGGAACAGATTTTGAATCCCTGCGCTGTTTGTAAAATCTTTTCTCTGAGCATTTGGAGGAGCAGATTTTCTTGGGTCATGGGATTTCCTGCAGGCTACTACGGTCTCCTTATCCCAAAATTGCTGTCGCAGTTAGTATTTACATTAGTGCATCTAAAGACTGCAATTTGTTGGGCTCTTCAATCGGTTGGACTAGGCGAGACTGGGGAGCCTGAAAGCTCTCCCTGGCAAGATTTCCTTGAGGATCCCCTTGGGGTTTCTTCAGTTTCTGCTGATACGCTTGCAGAGAGCTTGCCGATAGTTACATTCGGGGAGTTTGCGGAGAGGTTGTCTGATATGGAGGATGATGATCATATATGCGCCGTGTGTTTGAGCAGGTTGGAGGAGGAGGATGAGATTAGAGAATTGTGCAATTGCTTCCATGTATTTCACAGAAATTGTCTGGACAAGTGGGTTGATTGTCATCAAACGACGTGCCCTCTCTGCAGATCTTCTCTTGTGCCGGAGAGAATACTCGATAAGGAAGTGAACAACGAATCGTGGGTCGTCGATCGAATCGCCTATCTCTTCGGTGAAGATTTAGTATCATCGTCGTAGCAGAGATATCAATGGAGAAAACCAGAGAGTTTTCTTTAGCGCAATACGTAATTGGGTATAAATATCTGTATCGAAGGCTGGTAATAGTTAATGGAGGGATGTAATAAATGCTGCACCAGTACTAAAACCTGGTAAGAATTAATGGAGGGGTGTCATAAATGCTGCGATCTGATGAGCACCGCTCTTCCAGAGTGTCATATTGGTTTATGCACCATATACCGCTGTATGTCCCGCACAGTGGGGTACTTGTTGCTCGACGATCTTTGGGCAAATGCTTTTCTGTATCTGTATATCCCGCACAGGGGGGGTACTTGTTGCTCGACGATCTTGGGGCAAATGCTTTTTTCTGTAAACAGTTTTTGTACGTACGACGTTTAGCCGGTCAATTCTGCCCAGATCACACCTTTGCTTTCCTAATGTGGATTTTTGAAGCTTTTATCCTGAGTGTCGTGAATTTTCGAACTTTATCCAAGTGATTTTTGGTGTTTCACATAGTTTGTTTGTCCTTTTTCTTCTCTAATTTTTTTCCCTTTCATTAATTTATCAATTTTAAATTCATAATATTTTTTCTCGCACGGAATACCTTAATAATATATCTATTCATCATCAATTTAAAATCTCTTAAACTAAATTATATACGAGAAGTACATTAATAATATATCTATTCACATCAATTCAAAATCTCTGGAACAAAATTATATAACAGGAGCACCTTAATAATATATTTATTCACTGAATTATGTACGGATTATATTATAATGAATTTTTGTTTGAGTTATTAGCTAAAATTTGAAATTGTATGTAAAATTTATTTTTTATACAGAAAGTTTTAAAGTGTAATTTAATTAATATGATTTTTTAGTTTGGAGTAGAAAATATATTTTTTAATAAAAAAACTCAATTCATAATTTGTTTGATAACCCATAGTTAAGTAACATATAATATATTATAAGATAATATTTTTTAAAGTAGATGTTAGATATATAATAAATACTAGGATCCACCTGATAAGTATTAGATGTTTAAATTTCTTAATCACAAAAGTTTTTATACCATGTAAGATTTTGAGCTCAAGCACAAGAATTTAGTTGTGAGAAAATGCTACACTAAAAATTACGAGACAATAAGTTAGAAGGGGGAGTAAAGTAACACTGACAAAATACTACACTAAAAACTACAAGATAATAAGATAGAAGGGGGAGTGAAGTAACACTCAAATAAATTAAGTAGTTGAAACACCAATTTAAATTCACTTGTATTACATTGCTTGACTTGAATACAATTAAACAACATTTTCATAGAGAAGACTAATGCACACTAAGTGAGGTTTTTTGTGCATGCAAAAGTAGTAAAAAAGATGTTATCGCTTAGTTCTAGCTAATTAGCCCAAAATAAAGTTGTATGCATTAAAATAAAGTTAACTAAGGATAAGATGAACAAAAAATAAGTGAGAATAAAGAAATAACTCAACACACAACTCCTACTTCTAGAAGTACAAATAAACCCCAAAAATAGGAATAAAACTCAATAAATAGTGTTTCCTAGATAAGTGAATATGTGGATAAGGTTTTCCATAAGGTTTGTCTCTATAAGTAGGAAGGAAGTGTGCATTTGTGGATAAGGAGGCTAGGAAATATTGAGAGCACACTCATATTGAGAGGGGGAGCTGAATTAGTATAAGACAATATTTACTTATTTAAACATTCATGAACTATAAATAAAACAATCACATATGAGATCTATTAGCTGTAGGACATGGAACATAAGATGGAAAGATTTTCTGAGTAAACCACAAAACTTATTCTTATAATTTTTGTAGACACCAATCCCCACTACTACAAATATTCATAAGAACCAACTTACTAAAAATACCAATCCCCATTGTTGTAAATATTTATAGGCACCAATTCCTGCGACTACAAATATTTGCAAAAACCAACCAACTTTACTAATTCTACTTTGCTATATCTTCCTACTTTGCTATATCTTCCTTCACCGTGACTGCTAGTTTCTTCATTGCTAAGTTTGCTTGTTACTTCTACACTCACCCTATTTTCTTCTTTTAAAATTTGTTGATTTTTTAAAAAAAAAAAAAAAAAAAAAACAACTATTTGTTCATCGTTGAAAATCAATTTTGGTGCTTTATGACAAACTCTGCAATAAAATCCTTGAAAAATAATGAAAACGGCCCAGAGAGGCAGGGTTTGCAGAAACTCAAATCCACCAACCGAAGGTTGCTGTCGCCACAGGTATGGCCTGGTCTGTGCAGATGCGTTGTCCACAGGCTTCTCGTCTGTTTGAGCCTGTGGAAAAACATAACCTCTTCTAACACCTAGTTTCCTTGTAGATATTGCTGTATTGGTTGCATCGATGTTGGAAATGGGAGATTATCTGAGGAGTTTATTGATTTCTACCTTAATTATATTATGGTAATGTTATATTTAAAGCGATGGGGTCGAAAACAGGATTTAATCTTATGTTTTCCTCGCATCTTAACTTTTGCGGTTGACTTAATTGTTTCGGTGCTTATTAGGTTGATGAGTATAGAATTCAATTGGAGTTTTGTGACGAAAACACTATTTTCCCTTTCCTTTTTGATCCAGGAAATTCGTCAACATGACAACATGTGACGTTTATCTAATTCAACTGCGGGAATTTTTTTTAATTGTTAAACTTCTATCAGGATGTATGAGTATTTGACTTCAGTCTTTAAAAGGTTTTTAGTTTCTAGGTTATTTCAACTCTGTGATGAGATCATCATCAATATAAGAATATAATTTAAATTTTAGGTTTCAAATTATGTGTGTGGCATGTAGTTAAATATGAGAAAAATGTAAATTTATAATTTTTTAAGAAATAATAGAAGTATGATTTTTTTTCAATGAGGAAATCTAGTTGAATCGAGCAACCTTAACATTGAAGGAAAGAAAAATCATTAAACATTGTAATTTTATATTCATGGCTCTCTAAGAAGGTTGATTAATACTCTAGGTTTTTTATTAGAAAAGTTTTTATAGGAGGAATATTGAATTTAACAAAGGTATGTACATATTGTTTGGAAATGATATTATTTTTGTAATGAGAATATTTGCAAATAATTTTTTCCCTATTGAGTGTTTTGTATTTGGAAGGCATTCATGAAATTGGAAGGTCTATTGGTTTTTAGTAAGTTACAATTTTTTTTCTAATTAAAATTATCAAGAAATTGGAAATAAGGAATGTTGTTGAAAGCCTATATAATTTGACAAAGTTGGTATTGGAATGTTAGTGCTTTTTTTGTTAGAATCTTCAAGAGATTAGGAATGAGATGCGATAAGTCTTGAGTTAGCAAATATAAAGAAATATCTATGTGTACTTTTATGGATGGAAATGAGCCATATCACAAAGGGTACCATATACAAATTCTCAATGAACCATGAAACTCTCATAACAAGTATTGAAAAGGACCATATATTTCATAGAGATCTAAAGATAAAAAAAAAAATCAATTCATAATTTTTTTTGATAACCTTAACTCAAGGGTTAAGTAGTATACAATAGATTATAAGATAATATTTTCTAAGCAGATATTGGATACATATAACAAATATTGGGACCTACATAATAGGTATTAGATGTTTGAATCAATGAATCACAAAAACTCTTATACCATATAGATTTTGAGCTCAAGCACAAGAATTTAGTTGTGACAAAATACTACACTAAAAACTGCAAGACAATAAGATAGAAGGGGGAGTGAAGTAACACTCAAATAGATTAAGTAGTTGAAACACCAACTTGAATTCACTTGTATTACATTGCTTGACCGAATCACAATTAAATAACACTCTCATAGAGAGGACTAATGTACACTAAGTGTGGTTCCTTGTGCATGCAAAACTAGTAAAAATGATGTTATCCCTTAGTTCTAGCTAATTAGCCCAAAATAGAGTTGTATGGTCTAAAATAGAGTTAACAAAAGATAAGATGAGCCAAAAAAAAGTGAGAATAAAGAAAGAACTCAACACAAAGCTCCTACTTCTAGAAGTACAAATAAACCCCAAAATTAGGACTAGAACTCAAGAGATAGTGTTTCCTAGATAAAAGAATATGTGGATAAGGTTTCTTTCTAGAAGTAGGAAGGAAGTGTGTATTTGTGGACAAGGAGGCTAGGGAATATTAAGCACACTCATATGGGGAGGTGAATTAGTATAAGGCCATCTTTACTTATTTAAACATTCATGAATCGTAAATAAAAAAACTCACATATGAGATCCATTAGATGTAGGACATGGAGCATAAGATTCACGTGAAAATATTTTGGAGTAAAGTACAAAACTTGTTTTTATAATTTTTGTAGGCGCCAACCTGCTAGAGATACCAATCCCTACTACTACAAATATAGGCACCAATCTACCAGAGATACTAATCCCCATTGTTGTAAATATTTGTAAGCAGCAATATAATGAAGACACCAATCCCTACTACAAATATTTGCAGAAACCAACCAACTTCATTAAATCTATTTACTACTTCTTCCTTCGTCAAGTCGGCTAGTTTTTTATTCATGGTTAAATTTTCTTATTGCTTTTACATTCACTTGGTTTTATTCTTCCAAAATTTGTTTATTTTTGCCGGAAAGCCTATTAAAAGTAGCTATTTTTCCATCATTGAAAATCAATTTTGGTGCTTTATGACAAACTCTGGGATAAAATCCTTGAAAAATAATGAAGACGGCCCAGAGAGGCAGGGATTGCAGAAACTCAAATCCACCAACCGAAGGTTCCCGTCGCCACTCAGGTATGGCCTGGTCTGTGCAGATGCGTTGTCCGCATGCTTCTCGTCTGTTTGAGCCTGTGGAAGAACCTATGCTCTTCTAACATCCGGCCTCCCTCTAGATATTTCTGTGTTGGATGCATTGATGTTGGAAATGGGAGATTATCTAATGAGTATATTCATTTCTACCTTAATTATATTATGGTAATGCTATATTTTGTAAATTCCAAATTCCAAAATGTTCTTTAAATGAAATTTCTCTTTCTATTTTCGCAATCTGTGATTCACTGTACAAGATTCCGTCCAGATTTGACACCATCGAGAAAGGCGATGGGGTCGAGAACAGGTTTTAATCTTATGTTTTCCTCTCATCTTAATTTTTGTGGTTGACTTAATTGTTGCGGTGATTATTATCTTGATGAATATAGAATTCAATTAGAGTTTTGTGACGAAAACACCATTTTCCCTTTTATTTTCGATCGAAAAAATTCGTCCATTTGTTCATATGGCTTAATCTTTGAGACAAGAAATTCGTCCGTTTATCTAATTCAACTACGGCTTTTTTAATAATTGTTAAACTTCCATCAAGATATATGAGTATTGGACTTCAGTCTTGTAAAAGGTTTGTATAGGGTTATTTTAACTCTATGATGAGATCATCATCAATAAAAAACAAATTTAAATTTTAGGTTTCAAATAATGTGTAAATGTGGTATTTAGTTAAGTATGTGAAAAATGTAAATTTATAATTTTTTAAGAAAGAAAAGTATGATTTTTTTCAATAAGGAAAGAAAGTATAATAGCTAGTTGAATGATGCAGGAGCATCTGGTCTACAGGGCGAAGACCGAGATAGGGCGGACAAAGTTTCTGAAGAAGATTGGGAAAGATGAACAGTTCGACAAAAGGACAACAAGTCTGTCGGGGTTCTTGCATTTTTATTTTATTTCTACCAAAGTCAACTACAGCGTTTTAGATTCTGTTGCTTAATTTTTATTTATTTTACTTTACTGTAGCAACATGTGTTAATTGTAGTTGTTAGAATTAGATTAATACCAATAATGTAAACAACAAACCTTTGTGGGACCAGAGAGACAAGGTAGACAAACGAATAGACAGGTAGAGTAAGTTTTAGTAACTGCCAAGCAAAACTGAAACAGAATAACTATCTGACAAACTGTAAGAAATAACTATCTGCAGTTATCTAACTGCCTGTGACTATTGTATAAAAACACAGACAAAATAACCCAGGAGGGTTCAGCAGCTAAGCAATTGAAAGAGAGAACTAGAGAAATATAAGTCAAATTTCCCTTCATCTAAAATTCTGTGCACAAATAGATGTCTGAATGAAATACATAAGTCCTCTGCATTAGAAATTTCTATATATATATTTCTGTACAAATAATTCGTGCAGGCAAACACAGTGACAAAGATTCACAAAACGAGTTCACATATATATTATCGCATATCCAAAAAATCGTTACAGGCAATTACATGACCGAAATTCCAACTACCACAAGTATACAAATAAGCCAAGACCGAGACTGAGCAACAGGCGAAAAGAGGCGAACAGAGCCGAAGAGCACAACGACCCACAGTCGAAACCGGGTAAGCAATAACATCAAAGTTAATCGTATATTATATATTCCAGTATAATACATTGCAGGCCTGTCAAATTTAATATTACATAAATGAATTACGTGATGAGGGTTCGATGAACCGAATCATCCACTGACAGAACTTACAGAAAACCTATACACCACGGCTACGGGTTGGGGCAACCCAAACCATTAAAGGCTACAGCTAATAAACACACAGGCGCCGAAAACTACAGTAAAGAGCAGAGAGCCATGGGAGCATTTAAGTATACAGACTATCGACACAAGCAGACACAGGCAATCCAAAGAGCCACGAAATCAACCAAGAATAAGAACAGAACTACCCGGAAGAAACATCGACCGAAACCTTTGTGAAGAGCCATGAACCAGTCACCTGTAACAATGACAAAGGAGTAATTTAGGGTTTGTTGGTACAATAAAACCCTCGAACCATAAACGAAACCGCAAGGTTAAAGACGAATTAGCAAGAAGCGAAGCGTGTATGGCTAAAGGGAGAGAGCCATACCTGTAAGTGAACCGAATCCACAACTCACCGAGACGAAACCCTGACCACGGAGGGGTCGAGTGTTGTTAGAAACAGTTCGAAAAGCAAGTAAAGAACTATAGCAGGGAACCATTAAATTACCTGAGCACCGAGTCGAGCGCCGGAGAATACTAGGTTGCAGACCAACAAACTGCACATTGCCAACTGAGCAAACCAGAAACCATCAACACCAAGATTTACCATAAACTTACAGCGCCATTGACCAAGACAAACAGAGAATACAGAAGTAAAACCAGTCGACTGAGCACAGTCACGAAGAACCAATAGAATGCAAGGTAACAGAGCCACAACTTACCAGTAAACGCTTGAACCAAACACACGGACGGGAATACAACATCAAACCACATCGTTTAGCAAGAAACCATCAGAAGCATAGCGGTATATCACCACAAATAGATAGCAACCACAGAGGCGGAGCTGAGCTTCAGAACGAAACCTCAGAGCAGCGAAACGACGAAGTGAAAATGCCAAATGAGCACGAGTTGACAAAGTGAAAAGGGTGGTAAGGAGATTAGGGTTCGGCAGATTCGAGGAGGACAGGTGTCGCAGCGAGGACAGGTAAGTACCGTAGGTTGATTGTAAATCACCTACCACATTTAATTACAAATCAAACCAAAATATTAGCAATCAAACCAAAATATCAGCGAAGGACTGCGAAGGGTTGAGCTGGCGTGGGACCACGTGGGCTGGCCACATAAATTGGTATCAGAGCCGTTTTATTATCATTATTTGGAGGAAGATGGCAGAAGGACAAGCGCCAAGACGAGGGCGTGGAAAAGGTGCACGTAGGGGAGCGGATGAAGGATTAAGAGAACAGATTAGAGTTCTTACAGCTCGCTTGGAAGTAGTGGAAGCGGGTAGACGAAGAGACCCAGAATTGGGAGATGACAGTGAGGAAGAAGCAGTAGTTGCTGCAGACGCTTTTGATGAAGAAGCTCCAGAATTGAGACTGCTGCGTTCAATTTTATTGGCCAACAGCAAACCAAAGACAGAAATTTCAAATTACGATGGTAGTCTGTCTGCTGATATCCTACTAGATTGGATAAGCGAACTAGATAAATATTTTGAGAATGAGGAAGTTAAGGAGGATAAGAGAGTCAAGTTCGCTGCTACTAAGTTGAAAGGACATGCCCTCTTGTGGTGGGATAATGTCCAAGCAGACACAAAAAGACTGAACAAATTACCCATACAAAAATGGTCAAGGATAGTAGTGAAACTGAAGGGCAGATTTCTGCCGAAAGATTACCAGGTTGAACTATGTTGGCGAGTACAGAATTTGAGACAGAAGGGTATGACTGTCAAAGAGTACACGGAAGAGTTCTACCGGGTAAATCTACGTGCTGGTTATACGGATGAGACTCCAGAAAAGACAGCGAGGTATGTCAACGGTTTGAGGATGGAGATCCTGGATGAAATTAGCATTCTTTCTCCCCGAAGTATTGAAGAAGCCTTTCAGAGTGCTGTGAAGGCTGAGGAGAAAATTAATAGGAAACAGAATAACAGGAGAGGAAGAGGAAATGGTAGAGGACGAGGACAGTCCTACGAAAGAGGAAAGAGTGCTGCGAATAGTGAAGAAGGCAGCAGCTCAAAAACTTCAGGGACAACAGACAAAGGAGACAGCACCAGAGGAGGTCGGTCATACCAGCGAGGACGAGGGAATCGCCGTGGAAGGGGGACTAGTTTCTAGTGCTACAGGTGTCAAAAATGGGGACATCGATCCTTTGAATGTCCAGAAGTTGAACAGACAGGTCAGAGAGGAACATTTATGATTCAGCCTGAAGAAGCTGAAGCGCAACCACGGGAAGTGGAGGATATGGCAGAAACGGGAGAAGCATTGCTTTTGAATAAAGTGTTGTTAAAGCCAACCAAGGAAGTGGCTGAACCAACACAGCGGAAGTCACTGTTTCGGACAGTCTGTAAATCGCATGGGAAATGCTGCAAGGTGATAATAGACAGTGGGAGTACAGATAACTTGGTTGCCACTGAGATGGTGGAAAAACTGGGGTTGAAGCCGCTGAAGCACCCCACACCTTATAAGGTGTCGTGGCTGCAGAAAGGCCACCAGCTGTTGTTTGAAGAACAATGTGAGGTAGAGTTTTGCATTGGCAAGTACCACGATACAGTGATCTGCGATATTATGCCCATGGACGTGTGCCACATACTGCTCGGAAGACCATGGCAGTATGACAGGAAGGTGACACACGATGGGAAAACGAATTGTTATAAGTTTACAAAGGATGGGGTGAAACACACACTCGTACCCATCAAAGAGGAAGATTCAGCAGAATCAAGTGGAACAAAGGCGTTATTAATGGGAGGAAAACAGTGCATAAAGCAGATTGATGAAACTGAAATTAATTTTGCAGTTGTGAGGAGAATGAAGCCAGTATTATTGAACCTAGAGAAAACAGAATTGCTTAAGGAAATACAAGAGCTGTGAGAAGAATTTCAAGACATTGCGGCTGATGAGTTACCTGATAAGTTGCCTCCTAAAAGGAGCATCAGCCATCACATTGATTTTATACCAGGAGCAAGCTTACCGAACAAGGCAGCGTACAGAATGAGTCCAAAGGACAATGAAGAAGTACGCAAACAAGTTCAGGAGTTGTTAGATAAGGGATTGATCAGAGAGAGTTTAAGCCCCTGTGCAGTACCTACAGTCCTTGCGCCCAAGAAGGGTGGAGAGTGGCGAATGTGTACAAATTCGCGGGCTATAAATAAGATCACCATCTGATACAGGTTTCCCTTGCCTAGGATGGATGACATGATGGACTGCCTTAGTGGGGCAGCATATTTTACAAAAATCGATCTGAAAAGTGGGTATCATCAGATCAGAATTAGAGAAGGAGACGAATGGAAAACAGCCTTCAAGACCAACGAAGGACTATACGAATGGCTGGTTATGCCATTTGGGTTGAGTAACGCTCCAAGTACCTTTATGAGACTGATGAACGAAATGTTAAAGGAATTTATTGGAAAATTCGTGATAATCTATCTGGATGATATTTTAATTTTTAGCAGGACGAAAAGAGAGCACCTTCAACATATTCGAAGAGTATTCGAGAAGCTGCAACAGAACAAACTGCTGATAAATTTGAAGAAATGCACTTTCTTACAGAAAGAGTTAATTTATCTGGGATTTGTAGTGGCAGAGAATGAGTTGAAAATGGACCCAGAGAAGATTACAACGATCATAAGTTGGCCGTCACCAAAGAATTTATTCGAGGTACGTAGCTTTCACGGTTTAGCAAGTTTTTATAGAAAGTTCATTAATGATTTTAGTGAAATCTGCGCACCAATGCTAGAGACCATCAAAAAGGCCAGCCAACCTTTTTGCTGGACTAAGGCGGCATAAGACATTTTCCAATTTCTGAAGCGGAAAATAACGGAGAGGCCAATCTTGAAGCTACCCGATTTTAGCAAACCTTTTCATGTTCGGTGTGATGCAAGCGGGACAGCTATTGGCCCTGTACTCAGTCAAGAGGACAGACCAGTGGCGTTCTTTAGTGAGAAACTAAATGAAAGTTGGCAGAAGTATTCGTCATACGACAAAGAATTCTATGCAGTGGTTCAAGCCTTGAAGCATTGGAGGCACTACTTACTAGGTAATGAGTTCGTTTTGTTCTCTGATAATTCTGCGTTACAGTACATAACACAGAAGCACAAACTGAACCATAAGCACGCCAAGTGGGTGGAGTACCTGCAAAGTTTTACTTTCGTGTTGAAGCACATAAGTGGACAAGCCAACAAAGTGGTGGATGCTTTAAGCAGAAGAGCCTTGCTCTTACAGGAAAGTGGCATACAGGTGATGGGATTTGAGTATTTGAAGGATTTGTACTAGATGGACACGGATTTCAAGGAAGCCTTTGAGGCATGCCAAAATCCTGTCTTAAGGAATACAAGCCCATGGCTAGATTTTAATTTACAGGAAGGATTATTATTTCAAGGTGGACAGCTATGTATTCCGGATTGTTCGATGAGGGAAAATTTAGTAAAAGAGAAACACAGTGGCGATTTAGCAGGACATTTTGGCGTTGATAAAACATTGGAACAGCTAGGACATTTTTATTACTGGCTGAAAATGAGTCGGGATGTACAGAGGTATGTAACTAGGTGTAAAATCTACCAACTGGCGAAAGGGCACAGCCAGAATGCTGGATTATACACGCCCCTACCAGTTCGAAGCAGGTCGTGGGATTCAGTCAGCATTGACTTTGTCCTAGGATTGCCTAGAATGCAGCGGGGATATGATTCAGTGATGGTGGTGGTGGATAGATTTTCAAAGATGGCTCATTTCATTCTGTGCCGAAAGACTAGCGACGCCACAAACGTGGCACATCTCTTCTTCACAGAAGTAGTTCGATTACATGGCT
>APFE031452425.1:11724-27945 GCA_000404065.3 Pinus taeda | reverse complement strand
ATATATATATCTATATATATGGGCTTAAGGGCAATGTAAAGGTTCAGAACGATTTTAAAGTCCCGATAAGCAAGAGTTAATGGGAGGTTGGAACAAAGGTTTAAAAAAAGGTTGTGAAGAGGTAAAAACTCCGAATAAGAGGTATAGGCAGGGTGATTGGGTTCCGATACAAAGGAACTGGTGGTGAAGGGAATTAACCATATATAAATACGGGATTTTGACTCGTTTGTGAGTCAAATACCTGGGAAAGTTATGTTTATGCATTGATTATGCATTTTGTGGGTATGTGCGAGGGTGTCCTTGCAACGTTAGTGGTATCAAATCAGAATTCAAGACATAGCATAATTGAAATCATAGTAGGTTTGAAATTAGAGTGGGGAAAGATTTCTATGAGAAGGAGGTTGCACACTGAAGAAGGTAATGTGCATAATGCTGCAATAGAAGACTGTAAGGAGAACTTTTGAAGTTCTAGAAGATTGTAATAGTTCCATCAGAGGCTTGGAATAAACAAGAACAAAGGATTTCTTGAAGGAAAGAGAAAGCAAGATTATTTAATGCAAGTTCTGAAGGAAGAGGACTTAGAGAGTAAACTGAGGACAATCCATTCAAAGTGCAGAAGAATGAGTGAAACAAGATCATATTGAGATCTGAAGGTCAGGTAATGTGTTCTGTTTTAAATTGAGAATGTGTGTTTTTATACTAATGCATAGGTGACAACAAGAGAAGCTGTGAGAGGAGAACCAGATGTGTTCTTAGAGACAGAGTAAGGGAAATACTCTAAAGGAGAAGTGGCAGTGAACCTAAGAATCCAACAAGAGATTGGATAGAGAGGACCACTGAAGTGTTCTCAAGAGAGAGTGAGAGATTGCAAAAGCCTAGAAGGAGAAAATGTATTGCTCAAGAGGAGGTTTTAGATAGAGGACCATGGTTACCAAAAGACAGAGTGAGGAGAGCTTAATGAGGTAAGATTGCAACAACGATGATTAGTTGTTGCAAAGGTTTGTTGCAAAGGAGCTCATGAAGAAAGAAGAGAATAAGATGACTACTGATAGTCATAGCGGAGGTTCAGAAAGAAGTGGAAACAGAGGATAGGAGAAGAAGGATGCCAAAGAAAATGGCAAGAAGATGAGTCAAGTGGAAATTGACAAAGAGATTGCAAAGTTTAAAGAACAACTCAATGCATTAAGGAGAATGCTGGAGGAAAACTAGAGACTAGGTTGGGTCTTGAGGAAAAAGCCAGTGGAGTGGCATGAGATGAAAAGAAGGCTATGACAAATACAAGTAAGGTGGCTGAAGGGAAAACTCAAGGAAGCTGAATTGGAAGTGGAAATGGAAGAGTACATCTATGAACCAGAACAAGGAGAAATTTTGGGACAAAGTGAAGGCTACACTGAAGCTAAAGAATGGAGGTCAAGTGAAGATCTCATGGACTATTGGGATAGTTCAAAATAGCATGAGGAGATATTAACAGAAGATGAAGTTCTGACAGAAGAGGAAGACTTGAAGACTGAAACTTCAAGTGAGGCCAAACGATCACAAGATTTTAAAACTAACAATTTGTGTATATTTACAGGAGAAACATGTAAAGAAGGACAATTTACTGATATTGTCATGAAGAAGGAAAAAGACCAGCAGGATCTAAATTCTGTTCTAGAAGAAGATCAGATAGATAGGTCTCAAATGCAGTTGGAGGTTGATATCAAGCAACAAAGTGAAGTTCTTGAAGAGATTGAAGAGGAGACCATCAAAGAATTTCTGAATCATATGAAAGATTTAAAACAACAAGGAGATATGATGGCTGAACCATGAAGTGAGACTACAAGGTCTTATATTTTTAAAATTGATAGTTTGTGTACAATGGCAGGTATTACAGGAGAAAAGTAGCCTTTTGAAGATATCTTCAGAGGAGATGAAGACCTAGAAGCAAAAGGTGAAAAAGAAAACTTTTCAGAAGAGGAGGAATTTTACTGCATACAGAAGCGAAAGCCTCTGGATGAGTCCATAGAAGCTATCATGGAGATGAGGAATCAGGATCTTATGCTGATGGAGAATGAAGGAATATTGTCTCAAAAAGGTAATCAAATGAGTTTGATTGATGTTATTGATGAAAATCAAATTTAGGAGAATGATAATGTAGATGATGAGACAAGGATAGCTCTTGAGGAAGATAAACAACAAGAGGTTGAAGGGAAGCTTGAAGAAGAAACTATGTTAATTGAAAACATAATAAAGGGTCATCAATTCACTATGATGATAAGCATAGTGGAAGTAGCCATGGAAGCTGTATAGACAGTCAAGGAAGAAGAAGGACATCTACTGAAAGATGTTAAGGAAGAAGAAGTCTATGAAAAGGACTTAGCAAAGGGAGAAAGGACATCTGATGATCTATTCATAACAAAGGAAGGTATGGAGAATTGTGTAAAATTTCCAAAATATACTCCAATTGAAGTTGTTAAGTTATATAGAAAATTGGATTTCCAAAGAAGGGAGTTAGAAAAACAGAGAGTAGATGCTCAAGATAGACTGCTGAAAAGGGAAGACAAAAACATTTTTATGAACGATAGTCATAAGGAAAAGGAGATGGATATGAGAGTTCAGTAGATTGACACTGCAAGAGAAGGAGTTCAGTATACTGGACAAGGGCAGGAAGACATCATTGAAGAAAATGATGTGGAAGAGAGACAAATAAACAGTCTCATCAATTCTTTTGAGAGTTCAAATCAGCATACTGATGTGCTAATAGAGGAGAAAGAAACCGAACAACAAACTGAATTGTTGCCAAAGGGAAATAAGGCACACCAACCCTATGTTTTTAATTTTAACAAGTGTTTTGAGTGTACACGTTTCGTTACAATTGTTGGAGGATAATTGGCACAAGTGAATAGCCAAGAAAAGATGAAAGAAGAAGACTTCATGGAAGAATTCAATCCATGGAATAGAGAAATTAATTTGCTGGAGAAAGTGCCGAACAATCATGATTCAATCATGTAAGAGGGAAAGGATGATAGGGAGAAATTCAACATAGCAAGCAAAGAGGAAGAAAACAAAGCAAACAAGGAAAACGTTGGAGCAAGTGCAAAAGAAGAAGAAAAAGTAAACCAACAACTACAAAGAGAAAGTAACCAACAACAGTTGAAACAATTAATAGACAACAACAACAACATGAAACAAAGAGAAGGAGATAGAAATATGCAGTAGATTATGAACCAGTACAAAGATGCATTGGAAACAGAAATTGAAGAAATGTGGCAACTGATGATGAAACAGTTCAAATGGAGGAAAATGATAGCAACGAGAACCAATATCAATCAGAACTTGAATCTGATTGGCAAGAAGAAGAAGATGGAGCAAAACATAGTAAAAGTACAACAACAACAAGGGAGCAAAGCATGTGGACAGTTACAAAACAAAGTGTGGGATCCAAGAAGACAAGATCAGAAGACACATGATTAAGAGATCATGAATATTTTCTAATTTGGAAATCTAATGCAGGAGCATTAGCCCAAGAGAAAATCGTTGTAATTAGTAGACATAGGGGGTCATGTGTTTTAGGGAAATTAGTTTCCTAAGTCTCAAGTCAATGTAATATTTAGGATTTTAAGTGATTTAATTAGATAATGGGAGAATATCTAAATGCTCTCAAATAAATGAGAACATGAGTGGGAATAATGACAAAAGAATCTAAAGTCAATTAGGACTCTTAAACAGTTACATGATTCAAGGAGAAAGAGAGGGCTTTTAGGAATTAATTAGGGTAGAAGTGGATAGAGTGTATCTAGGAGTCAGTTTAGGATTTGCCCAGAATTAGTTCAACAGAACCATTCTGGATATATATAAGCCTGCGGGTAGAGTAGAATGAAAGAAAGACATAAATAGTTGAGGATCAGGCCTGTATGAGAGACAAAGAGTCTTAGTCTGTAATCGTTGTGTATTTTTATAAATACAAAGTTTGGTTTTGACCTCGGAGAAGTGTATTCTGAGTGTTGAAATTGTTATGATTTGGAATCCTACAATAATTGTATGCAGGCAGAGTTGAGGTGAAGCACAGAGAGGAGAACGATTCAGAAAATTTGTAAGGGATCATCGAATCCAATTGAAGCATCAGAGCGGCGATCTAGAGAGCTCGAGAAGTTGAGTTCAAAAGAGTAGTTAAGCGGTGGAAACAGAAGACCCAGAACCTTTGAAGAAACCCTTTGAGGAGAAGCCAAACCATCGGAAACTGAAGACTTAGTGGGATAAACTAAGTAAACAAAAGAGCGAGGGAGTAAGCTCTCAAGTGCACAGGAGCCGTTTGATCACATGATCAAGGGTCCAGATGATTTCTTTGAAGAAGGAGGTGAAACATCGCATCGGCGGAATTATTTATGGAGATTAAGTATCACAACCTAAAATCCAGTTTACATTGAAAATTTGTGCAAAACATAGTCTGAACTGACTTCTGGATGTGAAATATTATAGGGGCCGGTTTATAGCCTTATCGAGTCCAGAGAACTAGTCGGATCGACGGTTTGAAGAAGTCAAGGCATAGTGTAAAGGAACATCGATACGCTGATAGCGATTAAGTGCTAATTGGCGATCAAAGGCATTAGAAGATTGGGAATCGACGTTGGAAAGAGGCTTACAATAATGCAAAGACCTGATGGATGAACAAACCTAATGCCACTTTGAGCTGTAATATATAAACTTTGAAGTCCGCCTTATAGTGGTTCGGGCAGAAATCTAAGGTATTCCTTTGTATTGTGTTAAGAGAATTGTGCTGAGTGTTTAAAGGCTAGAACATAGATTTACAACTCTGATAGTTTCATAGTGGAGTTGGAGGGGTGATGTCCCACATATGTGGTAAGGTTAGGGAATATAGCCGATAGCGATTGTGATGAGGTTTAACCTCAGGCTCTGTGCAATAGTCGTATGAAAGGCAGAGGAAGGCATGTTTTGGGACATTTTTCCTTTATAAATGGATTTTATAAGGAAAAGCATGATAAAGCATTTATGCAATAACAGATATATTAACCAAGGGTTGGAGAGGAAAAGCTATATATATATGTGTGTGTGTGTGTTTGTGTTTGTGTGCTTAAGGGTGATGTAAAGCTTCAGAATAGTTTTAAAGTCCTGATAAGAAAGAGTTAATGGGAGGCTGTAAAAAAGGTTTGAACAAAGGGTGTGACGAAGTAGAAACTATTGGGTGTGGAGCCTGATTATCTTATGTATTGAAAGGTCTCAGCCGGATGTATACCCCAGGAAGACTGTACACCCCTCCATGCCGGGGGTGCAGGGGGAACTTGTCCCCCACGTGGGTATTCGAGGGGGCCGATACCCCCTGGCTGGGGGGTCCGAGGGCCAGCGGTCCCCTGGAGGTGGTTCAGGGGAAGCGCCCCCAAAGCTAAAAATAGATGTAAAATTTCCTTGTAAAAGTCTAGTAATTTCTAGTCAATCTGGGTCATTCATTAGGCGGATGATCTAACGACAGAAGTTATGTTTAATTTATGGTTTTTTTCCCTAGAAGGCAACCCCTCACTATATATGAGGGAATTGTATTGCATCTATATATATATATTTATTCGGAGTTAAGAAAAGAGAGGTGATTGAGAGCAAAGAGGGAGTTATAGTGGATCTGATGTAGGTTGTATCTCTTCAGCTTGCTGGATAATATAATAAAAGAAGGATTTGCTATTTCTCCGTGGACGTAGCCCAAACTGGGTGAACCACATATATTTGTGTCTCTCTTGTTTTATGTGTTTATATTTCTGCAATATTTTATGTGTTCCATTGCTCTGTAATATATAATTTTCTAACAACTGGTATTAGAGACGAAGGTCTATTTGGATGATAAACTCGGAGGAGAGAAGGGTTCCTGGTTCGAGTGAGAGAAATGGTGGAAGATGGTAGGTTTAGGGTCGAAACATTCAACGGCCAAAACTACTAGCTGTGGAAGATGCAGATGGAAGATTATCTGTATTAGAGAGATCTGTACCTACCATTGAGTGGAAAGACAAAGAAGTTGATGAGTATGACAGACACAGAATGGGATATTCTTGATAGAAAGGCACTTGGAATAATATGGTTGTGCCTAGCAGTGTCAGTAGTGTTTAATATTTCAAAGGAAATGACAACAGAGGGTTTAATGTCAACATTGGCTAAACTATATGAAAAACGGTCGCCCTCAAATAAGGTATTTCTTATGAAGTGTTTGTTTAATATGAAGATGTCAGAAGGTGGATCTGTTGCAGACCATTTAAATGATTTTAATACAATTACAAGTCAGTTAAGTTCTGTAAGGGTAACTTTTGATGATGAAGTTAGGGCTTTATTATTTCTGAAAAAGTTGGAATGGTTTAGTTATGGCCATTAGTAACTCTGTCTCTGGATCTAGTACTTTAAAGTTTGATGATGTTGTCGGTGCAATCCTTAGCGAGGAAATGCAACAGAAAAGCTCTGGTGAGACATCAGGTAATGATTTGACTGCAGAGACTAGGGGAAGAAAAATGGAAAGAGGAAAGAGCCTGAGATATCACAGTAAGTCAAGAAAAGGCAAATCCAAGTCCAAGTCAGGGATAGTGTGCTGGAAATGGAGGAAGAAAGGACACCTGAAGAAATATTGCAAGTCTTAGAAGGGGAAAGAAGGAGACGCGCAACAAGAAACTAATCAAGAAGCAAATGTAATAGGTAATGTGTTGCAAGATGCTTTGGTTATTTCATTAGAAAATATTATTGATGCCTGGGTGGTAGATTCAGGGGCCTCATTCCATGCCACACCTGATAAGAAACATTTTCATGATTATGTTCAAGGAGATTTTGGATAGGTTCGATTGGGTGATGATAAACCCTGTAAAATCATTAGAATGGGTACGATTTTCATAAAAAACCAGAATGGAAATAAATGGCTATTGAAGGAGATAAGCCATGTTCCAGATCTAGAGAAAAATCTGATTTCAACAGGGCAACTGGGAGGTGAAGGTTGCGTAACTACTTTCACAGATAAAACCTGGAAGGTCACTAAAGGATCCCTGGTAATAGCAAAAGGAGAAAAGGTTGGTACATTGTACTTATACAATTGTATTTCTAATTGTGTTAATGCTTTAACCTCTACAGGAGAAAATACGACATTGTGGCATCATATGGTCGGGCACCTGAGTGAGAAGGGGATGCAGATTCTTCTCTCAAAAAAATTCTTGCTAGGTTTGAAGCATGATGTTTTAAAATTCTGTGAGAATTGTGTTTATGGAAAACAAAAGAGAGTCAGATTCCTTAGAGTTGGGAAAGAAAAGAAGAGAAAAAAATTAGAACTTAAGAATACAGATGTATGGGGACCTACTCAGGTATCATCTCTTGGTGGCTCTCATTATTATGTTACTTGTATTGATGATGCAACCAGAAAAACTTGGATTTATTGTATTCGAAATAAATCTGATGTATTTGATACCTTCAAGAAATGGAAAGCTTTGGTTGAAAATGAGATAGGAAAAAGGTTGAAGTGTCTCAGATCAGATAATGGAGGTGAATATTGTAGCAAAGGGTTTGATAGATATTGTTCAGAGAATGGAATTCGTAGAGAGAATATAGTTCCAGGAACACCACAAGAAAATGGCGTGTCAGAAAGGATGAACAGGACAATCATGGAGCGTGCAAGGTGCATGAGATTGCATGCAAGATTTCCTTTACAATTTTGGGAAAATATTTTAGACGCTGTTGTTTATCTAATAAATAGATGGCCTTCAAGTTCCTTGGATGGTGGTATTCCGGACGAGGCATGGATAGGTAAAAAGGTAAACCAACCATTTTTAAAGACTTTTGGTTGTGAAGCCTCTGTCCACATTAACAAAGAAAATAGAGCAAAGCTTGAGGCAAAATCAAAGAAATGTACCTTTATTGGAAATGGTGTTAATGATTTTGGTTATCACTTATATGATTATGAAAATCACAAAATCATTAAGAGCAGAGATGTAATATTCAATGAAAAGGTATTGTATAAGAATCAATTGCAAAAAAAGAAATAGGAAAAAGAAAATAGAGAATACACAGTGCTTGGCGATATTATAGGAAAAGTGATGGTGCATGAAAATCATAATGATCAATAGCTAAAACAACAACCACAACAGCAACAAGAACCTCAAACACCTAAAAGTGGTGTTAGAAGATCTACCAGGATAAGTAGACCCCTTGAACGATACTCCCATTCATTATATTATGTATTGTTGACTGATTCTGGTGAACCAAAATGTTATGAAGAAGTAGTGTAGGTAGAAGCCAGGAAGAAGTGGGAGCAAGCCATGAAAGAAGAGATGGACTCCTTAGCACATAACCAGACTTGGGACTTAGTCAGGTTGCCTGCAGGTAAAACAACATTGCAGAATAAATGGGTTTCCAAGTTGAAGGGAGAAGATGGAGGTAGAAAAAGGTATAAAGCTAGACTTGTGGTGAAAGGGTTTGCACAGAAAAAGGGTATAGACTTTGATGAGATATTTTCTCCTATTTTGAAATTGATTTCAATCAGAACTATTCTAAGTCTAGTAGTTGCTGAAGATTTACATCTTGAGCAGTTAGATGTAAAGATATCCTTTCTCTATGGAGATTTGGAGGAAGAGATATATATGCAGCAGCCACAAGGATATGAGGTAAAAGGGAAGGAAAAAATAGTGTGCAGGTTAAAGAAGAGCTTGTATGGTTTAAAACAGGCTCCAAGGCAGTGGTATCTAAAATTTGATAGATTTATGTCTGAACAAGGTTATACTAGATGTCACTCTGACCATTGTGTTTATCTCAAAAAGAAAAAATGATGGCAGCTATATTATATTGTTATTGTATGTAGATGACATGCTTGTTGCAGGTTCTAACATGTAGGAAATAAATGTGCTCAAAAGGAAATTGGCAAACTCATTTGCAATGAAGGATTTGGGTGCTGCAAAACAAATCCTTGGTGTGAGAATAATTAGAGACAGGAAGAATCGCAAATTAACGTTGTCTCAAAGTGAGTACATAGAAAAGGTGTTGAAAATGTTTAATATGAAAAATTCAAAACCAGTTAGTATACCTTTGGCTAGCCATTTCAAATTAAGTAAGGAGGCATGTCCCAAGACTCAGGAAGAAATGGCTCATATGTCTAAAGTTCCATATGCATCAGCAGTTGGAAGCTTAATGTATGCAATGGTCTGCACAAGGCGTGATACTGTATGCAATGGTATGCACAAGGCCTGATACTGGATGCAATGGTCTACACAAGGCCTGATATTGCACATGTAGTGGGAGTTGTAAGTAGGTACATAAACAATCTAGGGAAAGAACATTGGATGGCGGTGAAGTGGATTTTAAGGCATTTGAGAGGTACCACAAATCAAGCATTATGCTTTGGTGGTTCAAACATTGCTCTACAGGGATATGTTGATGTAGATATGGCAGGTGATAGAGGTAACATGAGGAGCACTACAGGATATGTATTTACTATAGGTGGAACAGCTGTTAGTTGGGTTTCAAAAATCCAAAGTGTTGTTTCACTTTCAATAAGAGAAGTAGAGTATGTTGTTGCTATAGAGAAATGATTTGGTTACAAAGGTTTCTGGATGAATTGGGTAAGAAGAAGGAGTTGGGCAGGTTATACAGTGACAGCTAGTGTGCCATATATCTTGCAAAGAACTATGCATTTCATTCTGAGACTAAACATATACAGCTCAAGTACCATTTCATACGGTCAGCATTGGAAGATGGACAGTTGAAGCTAGAAAAGATACACACTAGCCAGAATCATGTAGATATGCTAACAAAAGTTGTAACCAGGGAGAAACTAAGAATGTGCTCAGTTTCAATTGGTCTTCAAGTATGATGAAGAAGATGAGAAACAACGAGGTCCAAAGTGGAGTCATTTTCTAGCAAATGAAGCAGCAGTCGAGTTTCTATAATCAGTCTCCAAGTTGGAGATTGTTGGGTGTGGAGCTTGATTATATTATGTATTCAAAGGTCTCAACCGGATGTATACCCCAGGAAGACTGTACACCCTTCCACACGGGAGGGTGTGGGGGGGACTTGCCCCCCGCGGTGTCGGGGGGGGGGGCGCGATCCCCCCCAGCGGGGGATCCAGGGGCCAGCTGTCCCGATGACGGTTCGGGGGTAGTACACTTGAAAGCTAAAAATAGATGTAAAATTTCCTTGTAAAAGTCTAGTAATTTCTATCAACTAGGCCATTCATTAGGCGATGATCTGACGAAGAAGTTATGTTTACATTTAGGGTTTTTTGCCCTAGAAGGAACCCCTCACTATATATGAAATGAATTGATTGCGTCTACACACAAAGATATAATATATAATATATATATAATATATATAAATATATATATATATAATATATATATAGAGAGAGAGAGAGAGGAGAGAGAGAGAGAGAGAGAGAGAGCAGAAAAGAGAGGAGATTGAGAGCGAAGAGGGAGTTACAACGGATCTGTTGTAGGTTGTATCTCTTCATTTTGTTGGATAATATAATAAAAGAAGCATTGGTTGTTTCTCCATGGACATAGCCCAAACTGGGTGAACCACATATATCTGTGTCTCTCTTGTTTTATGCGTTTTCTATGTTTATATTTCTGCAATATTTTATGTGTTCCATTACTTTGTAATATATAATTTTCTAACAAAAACTCCCGATAAGAGGTATAGGTGGGATGATTGGGTTCCAATACAAAGGAACTAGTGGTGAAGGGCCTTAACCATATATAAATACAGGATTTTGACTCCTTTGTGAGACAAATACCTGGGAAAGTTGTGTTTATGCATTGATTATGCATTCTGTGGGTATGTACGGGGGTGTCCTTGCACCAGGGTCACACTCGGCCATTAGTGGTAAAGAGGTTGTTTGGCCTTGATCTTGTTGGATTCGTTTGAACCAAATGCCAAATTGGATTTCCTCACTAACATCTATTTTTATTTCAACTTAAGAGCATAGGGAGCTCATCTTCCTCGATTCATCCTTCCTTCATTGATATATCCTTCATTGAATTTTCTTTATTTCTTGATCTAATTTACTTGTTTTGAGATCAATTTTCATATTGGAAGCAAGGCTTAGGTCCCCCCCTTGAGGTTGGAAAATCACTAGCCTGAATCAAGAGACATGAATGCTAAGTTGATATTCGCATTGTCTCTAAAGTTGCATCATGTCTCCATTGCTCACTGTAGTGTGGTTTGGAAGGAAATAATTCTGAACTAGTAACATAGTTCATCTGATCCTTTTTTTATTTTTCTCTATTTCTTGATTTAATTTACTCCTTTTGAGCATGATTTACAAGAGAGAAGTAGCACTTAAAGCCACTCCTTGAGATTGAAAAAGCACCAACCTAAAGCAGACATGATCATTAAGGTGATAGTGGGTGATGTGTCTAAAGTTGCTCTGAGATTCTATTGGCCACTATAATGAGGTTTGGGTGTAAACAATTCCAAACCAGTAAATTGTGCATTATGCCCCATTACCCTTGAGGTCTTGGAGAGTTCCAAAGGGATTTTCCATAGTTGTTGAGGATCGAAGCAGCCAATCGCACAGGGTAATCTCGATTCTCAATTGATCATTTCCTTTAATCATCAAGGTTAGTTGTTAGTTCATTTCATCGAAGATGAAGGGGAAACGAAGGAGAGTGATCTCTATGGCTACCACTCCCTTGTTGGGAAAAACTATTGGAATTTTTTTGTAATACTAGTTTTAACTGGAGAAACTTGCTTGGTAACTAATTTTGTGGGACACTTATCCATAATTACCTTTCACTATGTAAATATGTGTAAATTCAAAAAATAGGTTGATTTCTGTAGCCAAATACTATGCTTAAATATGTAATTTTTTTTAATATATATCCTTCTCATACAATCTGGTTAACTATATAGTACCAAGATATGGGAACAACTCTACAATGTCTAACAATATCATATTCTATGCCCTACTTACATTCCCTAGAATTGAGCTTTACCAGGCATTGTCTTCCCAATTGCTTCAAAAAAATATTTTATGTTTCATTCTCTACCTTTTTCTTCATTTCATGGTGGTGATGGAAATATATGTTCTTTGCAGGCTACCCTTCCAGTGATATCTCTAGGTTGGGCTTCTTCATTTGCTTCTCCTACTGCAATGACATTAGCAATGGAAGCTTCTCAAGCAGGTGGTGCTGATGTTGCATCTTCCAAAAATACATCCTTGAGATGTAAGATGTCAGTTTTGGAAATAAGAGCATGAAGGTTGTGTAGCTTTACAAGATTTCAAAAGGCACTTGCTTTATCAGGAAGTCCTCAGCCTGTATTAATGGACAAGGCATAACTATAAAGGAGACAACTTTAGCATTTGCATGAGATCTTGAGTGGAGTGCCAAAATTGGTTCTGGAAAGGGTCTAAGTATTGTTGCGATGGAAACATCAGCACAAAGGGGGAGTCTTGGTGATTGAGAAAGAGTGAAGGGATGAGTAATTTTGAGGCAATGGGAGCTGCGTGGTTGGAATTCTCTAAATTAGTTGATCCCGTTATGGCTTCGAAAAAGGATTTTTCTATGATTATGTTGAAATATATTCAAGCATTGGCTACAATGATTGATAAAGCAAGAAACATGAGGAAAGTAGAGGTATATATATTGATTTATGACCGAGGCATAAATTTTTCTGGTATAATCTGAATTATAATGTATAACTTTGATTACTTATCTCTTATTATATGCAGATTGATAGGTGTGCATTAGTTTCTATTGCTGATGGATTTCAGGTAAAAGTGGGAGCACGTGCATGGTGTATACTTATCTATTGCTTCAATGAACATGAAGCTCTCTTTGGGCCACTAGGATACCAGCTCAATCATCTAGAATGAGTTAGTTTTGGATCATTTTACTGTATTTTTCCATGTCTTCAAAAGTAGATAATAATAATCCAAGGCCTTTATATAACCTTTATATAAATAAGAATTGTCTTAGCTTGTACAATTTTTCACAGGCTACTCTTTTCAAATACATGTATAATTTTTAATTGAATATCCACAATATATATGCAGGTATAGTGGAAGGTGTATTTTGTGGAAAACTCTCTTCATATGTGGAGGCTTCTTAAGAGGAACTACAATGGAACAACACGTAAAGGAGTAGCTGTAGATTATGATCATTTCAACGTATGGGTAAACATAACATTGAAGAGAGTAGGGATTCTGGCAATGCGACTGAAAGTTCACTCATAAATTCTCTTCCTACAAATGCTTCTTTGTTATTGGCAAAGGAAAGTTTGCTTGAAGAAGGACATGAAGATGATAGAACTAGAAGTGATTTTGAAATCACTGAAGATAAAAAGGATTATTTAGAGCATGGTTTTGTATCTTTACAGGATATATCTGACCATCAGATGAATCAACACTAGACTGATTTAAATTAGTAATATCAAGGAGATTTCCAACAATGCCATAATACTGTCTGGATCTATAGTGATTGGGGCGAATGAGAGGATGCTTTTGGAAATTCCAGCAATGATGGTCCAACCATTGAGATTAATGTAGGGAATATTTTAGGTGAGTTTGTTTCCATTGAAGTTCTCTATAAGGAACCTCTTGATAAATTGCTTCCATGTGCACCTTGTGCATTCTTTGTTTTGTCTGCAATGTCTTCTGATTTGGCAGAGTATTTATGTTATTATTTATTTCCTTGGTTGTTCAGCAAAAGTTTTGTATGTAGTATTTAGGAATGATTTTTATGTATATGTGCTTGCTAATCTAACTACTTTCCTGTTTGTCTTAGAATTTTGGTTAAAACTTTGTAATTTTCAACTAGTCTTCACAGATTGTAATTCTTGTAAAATGGACCTTAATTTCATTGAAGGTATGACTATCACTAACTGGATGGATGAAGGATTTTACTAGGGTTGTGGTCATTTTAAGCATAGAAAATTTGCCAACAACAATGTGCTAAATATTAATTCTCATATTGTTGCATGGGAGAAAATTCCTAAAGGAACTATAACGATATTTCCCCAAAAGGGTGATGTTTGGGCACTGTACAGAGAGTGGAATTCTGCTTGGAATGAGGACACTCCTCTAGAAGTTAAATGTAAGTATGAAATGGTAGAAATTTCAAATGACTTGTGGAAGAGGTTGGAGTGAGTGTGGTTCCTCTTGCCAGGATTGGTGGTTTCAAGTCTATGTAACAAGGGAAGTAGGTAGATAACTTGGTTCCTAGGAAGGAACTTAGATTTTCTCACCAGGTTCTAACAAAGAGAATTTTGGGCAAAGAATCCCCAAATTTCCCCCAAAATTGTTGTGAGCTAGACTGTGCTGCAACTCCTGAAGATGAATTCAAGGCCGCTTGATCACCTTGATTTTTAACTAGGACTTCAACTTTTGTGGTTTCATGGTGTAATTTGGGTACTTGTTAAAACAAAATATACCATACTCTTTTGACTGCCATGCAATAGGATTAAATCAAGATTTCAAAGCTACACATGATTTCTTTGGAAGTGTAATTGCAGACCTCGCTATTAGCTTTGGTTACATTGAATGACCAAGCAGATGTTGGTTGTTCACTAACCTTCTCTTCTAGGGTGCAAGCTAAATATGAGGACATGGTTGACTCTCATTTTTATTGTTACTAACATGTACTGATAATTGTGTTGGATTATCTAACTTGGTGCAAAAAGTTTAGGGATAGATAAGAGGATGGCTATGCCAATTTCTCTGTACCTTATCTTGAGTTGATGATAAAATTCCTTGAAAAAATTCATATTGCTAGAATATATGAAGAGTGGAAACATGCTAAACATAAACCATTCAATAGTTGTGTTAGGATATTGAAGGCTTGTGATAATTCTAGTTACTGTTTTTCTTCTTCTTTTTTTCTTCTTTATTTTTTGTGTATGACTAGATTAAGTAGTTTGTAAATTATTTATGATAGTAGCTTGTTGTGTGAGTCATGCTACATGGGTGTGACATTGAGCTAACTCCATTGAGTTATTGTTATCAAGTTAACAAAGATTGTGTGATTATATGTTGAGCATTTTTTTTAAATCAATGCCTATATTCAATTTCAAGGACTACCATAACTCTCACATAATTCTTTAAAGGGTGCTAGCTCAATGGAAGAGTGCCTCCATTATAAGCAGGGGGTTAGTGGTTCGATTCCATTGTGTTGTAATATGAATTAATCAATGAAATTGCAGTTTATTTTTAATTAAAAACTTTTAATATTGGTTTATTTCTATGCTGAGATATTAAAAACTTTTAATATTGGTTTATTTCTATGCTGAGATATTTTTCTACATTCATTTTTAATATTGGTTTATTTCAATGTTGAGATATTTTTCTAGATTCATTATTTTAACTAAAAACTTTTAATATTGGTTTATTTCTATGCTGAGATATTTTTCTAGATTCATTTTTAATATTGGTTTATTTCAATGTTGAGATATTTTTCTAGATTCATTATTTTATATTGTCGTTGTATTATCTCATCTCTCTAGAGAGACAACAGTTAGGATCAAAGACATTGTCTCTTTAAATACAATATGTCTTTAATCTCAACTATTGCCTCTAGAGAGACAAAAAATAAATTGTCTCGAGCGAAACAAGAATGCTTGTGTCATATATTGTCTTTATAAAGACTATTTAAAAACAATCTAATTTGAGACACCCGCTTAAAAACAATATTTTTAACAAAAACACAAATTTTCTTTGTCTCAAATTAAAACAATTTACCTAAAAATTATCTTAAATATTACGTTAAAATACCTTATATGTAAATTATATTAATAATATATAATAATATATTTATATATAAATAAAATATAATTACAATAATATAACTAATAATATCATTATATTTAATTATTAATTATTAATAATAAAAGTTATTATTTAATGTTTATTTATATCATGCAATGCATATAGTATAATATAATATAATAATAGAACTTATAAACCCTAACGAAGAAACGAACACGTAAATTCTACCGCAGCTAAACTCAAAACTTTAATGTTTGAACATTTAACGAAGGTAGATAAACTCTACAATAACGTATTCCCACTTTATTTGAGTATGCAGCCAACCAAGAAGTATACTTGTTCATTATTTTTTTGTTTTTACATTTTCGTACGATGGGAGGTTAGTTATATCTATTCTTAATGCGGAGTTGATACTTGTAATTTTTTTAATGCGGAGTTATGCGGAGTTGTAATTTTTTTTTAATGCGGAGTTATGCGGAGTTGAGACATGTTTAGTTAATTGTGTTTATAAAATAATA
>APFE031452425.1:0-10313 GCA_000404065.3 Pinus taeda | reverse complement strand
CTTCCTTTACATCCACTTAATTTCCCAATTGTGCCCTACAAGCGTTCGAGTAATAATTCTTAATTTCCCAACTGTGCACTAAAAGCTTTCGAGTAATAATTAAATTATTTTGAAGAAAGAGATCCCCTAAATTCCTAAGATCATCTAACCTAAATACCATCTCTCTTGGTTGTAAAATTTGCAACCACTCCAACGTGTGTCGGTGAGAGAGAAATGAATATGGAAAGTGACAAGTGGGTGTGATTTATTAAAATATATTATTGCATTCCGTTTGTTCTCGGAAATTCTTATTTCTACCACAAAATTTTAATTAATGCCCCCTGATATGTGGGGAATAAAGAAATATAGCACTCGCTCGGTTTTTTTGTCCTCCAGTCATGATCGGGCGCGTTATATTTCTTTATTTCCTCCACATGTCAGAGACATTAATTAAAATTTTGTGGTGAAAATAGGAATCGCCTTTGTTCTCCACCCATCTCTCTTATGCCTCCATTGTCATTTACTGTTCACCGTCTTACTTTTTGACGAACATGGACGACTTAAATGCTCAGACTAAACAAGCTGTCGAGTCGTTTGGTACAGAAAATGCACTTGGAGCCGTAATAGAGAAGGATAATTGAAATATTAAATTGTCAATAACTATTATTAACATTTTTTAATACAATTAAATTCATAATTTTTTTCCAAGGAGAGTTTTAACGATGCCATCTTAATTATTTGCTAGTGCCAGTGTTTTAAAGAATATCTTCCTTCATTATCCACATTCCAAAACATGTAGACATAATCATCATCTAATTAAATTACTTACAATTATATAAATTTTTATATTCTTATTTTTTTTTGGGCTAGAATGAGTCTTGAATATTAACGAAGTTTTTTTAACCATTTGGTTATATATAATAAAACCAAATAATTATTTAACATAATCTAAACATTCAAAATCATGAGTTACCATCTAAGCACTCAAAATCATGAGATATGGCTCACATCAAACTTCATCCTAACTAGAGTTTTACTTAAAAACACTTTTACGTTATAAAATGACTTAACAATATACTATATTAACAATATACTATATCACCATCTATTCTATATGGTAGAGCAAACTTTAATATTTTTATAAATAAAATTGCAAACATTTTATTCTATACCATGCACTAAACTTTATAATTTTAATTTGTGAATGTATTGATGAATGCGCGAATTCATATGGTGATGAATTAATATTCAACTGGACAATCCACGAATCCAAAAAATTTATTACGGTGAACAGTTCCAATTTTGCACATGCACGGGTCTGAGGTTGACCCCTGAAACCCGGCCAGAACAATAACTGGGGAAGATGCACCTACGGAGACTGTCACAGACACGTACAAATCTCGCGTTTCGCCAGTACCTCGAAAGCCATTATTATGATTACTGCCGATACGGTCGTCCTGTGTAACGACCTAGACGCAGAGGAACCGGCGCACTGCCGGTTCGGAATAGTTTAGTGTAAAGATATTGTAAATTGATAGGAAAATAATAGAAAATTGAGCATGATTTTCGTAAACTCTGGCGAATTATTTTGGAAATTAGAGGTAATTTGTACACTTTGAAATTTTAAATGCTATGGGTATGGGTATTTTGATAACTTTAAAGATTTTTAATATTATAGTTTTTGATAATGCTGAATTTATTTTCAGTGTTAAATTTTAAATTTAAACACTTTACTGGTAAAACCAAAATTTAAACACTCCTACGGTTAAAATTAAAATAATTAGATTCAAACATCTTTTGGTAAGCAAATTTACTCCACTAAACAACTTACTTCCGACTCGTTTCTGGACAGTGGCAGCAACACGAAAATTGAGGCAATCAGTTTTGGGAAATGCTGTTTTATCTCATGTTCTAATAACTGCATTGAAAAAATCCGCAAGTCATGGGACATCCTTACTGTTATTGTTGATATGTACGGACCTGCCACGCGGAATTGGACTAAGAAGCGTTTGTCATAATGGTATCGAAGAAATCGATAGGGTTTCTTTCTTGAAATACATTGACTTTTGCACAATGGAATTTAAAGATCAAACTTTCAGACAGAACACTGTCACAGGTACCACTTACAGAAGGAAAATTGCGAACGCGGAATTGGACTAAGAAGCGTTTGTCATAATGGTATCGAAGAAATCGATAGGATTTCTTTGTTGAAATACATTGACTTTTGCGCAATGGAATTTAAAGATCAAACTTTCAGACAGAACAGTGTCACAGGTACCACTTACAGAAGGAAAATTGCGAACACTTGTGATCTTAGACTCAATCTGGCATTTTGAAAAGTTATTCTAAATGAACAAGTATGAAATTAAACTAGGTGCTTATTATAAAGAGGGACGATGATCAATAATATTTATTAAAATCAATTTTAGTTTATTATTTTTCCAATTTTTATTTCCTTTTACTATTTACGTTAAACTCAATCTCATTTCAAAGATGTTTTCTTAAATCGTTAGATTTATAATTGTGATGAGATGAAGCGTTTTGAGTTATATAATTTTTGGAAAATAAAATTCAATGAAGGTATAAGTAATATTATTATATATTTTTAAAATTGAAATTTAATGTAAAAATATGATAAGATAGAATGTTGTTTTTTAATTTTAGAATAATTATAATATTAAAAGTATTGTGATAGAAAATATGTAAACTAAAATACTTTAATGAAATATTTAATTTATATTTAGAATATAAAAAAGTGTGATTAATTTATGATTAAATAGTAAAAGGAAAATAGATATTATTAAAATAAGAATAAATTTGTGTTAGGGTTAAATTGAGTGTTGTTCAAATGGGTAAACACCATGAGACGACTTTTTTACATTAAAATAGCTAAAACTGAAAAACACTTAATTTACATTTAAATTTCAAAATATAATTAAACAATATTATGGTGATTTTTGAATAATTTTTTTAATATTATTTTTAAAATATAGAAATAAAATTCTAAAACATTCTAAATAATCTTTTCAATATTAATATTACAAATTAACACCCATGATAATATATTATTTTAATAATATAATAATAAATTTGTACTGATAAAACTAGACTATAATATAAATATAATAATCAAATAAATATTTAAATTATTAAAATATCTCATTCAAATTTTAAAATTTTTTTATTAAATAATAATATTTAACTAAATAATATAATTAAATTATATAAACAAAAATCTCAAAAATCGTACACCTTCGCCTTAAATCACATAACAATAAATAATATAAACCAACCACTAAATATGTGAAAGTAGAACACTTAAGTTATAGAACCTAATTCGCAGGGCCATAAATCGTATTTGATTAAAAGCTTTGTTATACAAGAACCATTTTCAAGAGTCGGGAAATGTGTTTGGTAGCTTGGAAAAGTTCCCAGAGTTTTGAAGATTGTTTTTTTTTGGAGTTCTGGCATTTTTTGGAGTTGTGGAATACAAATTTTGTAGAGAAATACGTTGAACTGCTCACAAAACATTAGCCTAAGTTGAAACCTTGGCAGGAAGAAAGGTCAAAGACATCCTTAATACTGATATCCTTAATTGAGAAACTCGAGCAATCTCTTAATGGGTTAAGGAACCGTGTGGCACTCCATGTAAGGGCATATGGTAGAAGATTGTGGGGGCATATTGTATGTGGTAGCCAATGCTTAAATATATTAGAGTTGCTTTACTTTTTCTCTTAAGAATAACTAGAGAAACATATGTAAAATTGTTCCTTTGTAATTGTAACCCAGATTATTTCAAAGACTTGTCATGTGTCATAATGAACTTGACATTTTAATATTTTATATATATAAAAGTGGGAGACTCACAGAGAGGCACCCAAATAATATGTTTATATATAATAGAGAATTATATATATATATATATATATAATATATATATAATATAATATAAACTCATTATAATATAATATATAATATAATTAATAGAGGTAGAATTTATATATAAAGAGAAGAGAGATTATATATATATATGAATATTTTGACTCAATATATTTTGATAATTATATCTAAAAATATAATTAAAAATAATTTATATTTCAATTTTTATTATATACATTACTACTCCCAATCAACCATGTCGTGTAAATTTTGGGGAAACCTCTATCTGTTCCCAACACCCATACCCAAGTTCCCAATGTTCCCACCTTCCACAAACTCATGCAACATAGATTAAAAGTCAAGGCCTAAAAGATTATAACATTAGATGATGTTAACCTCATTCTCATTCATATCCCTGAATAAGAATGATTCTCATTCATTAATAAACGTGAAATGATATGAAATCTAATTCACACAGCCATAAAGGATACTCAATTAAAAGTCAAGGTCTAAAAATACATAACATTAAATAGGTCTAAAAGTTTATAATATAAAATAGTGCTAATCTTTTTTTGATCAAGTAAGAGTAGGACCTTCTATTAATCTAGCCAATAATATATAATTTACATGTATCCGCACCCGCTCTGTGAGAGTTCAACAGGAAGCAGGGTAGGCAAAATTCTGAAGAATCGAGGGCCAACCTCAAAAAACGAGATACCACTTGGACCCTGCCCAATAAATCACTTGTGGTTTTTGAATCGATCACCTCACGGAAAAGCATGCGTGCTCTTTCACCAAGCGATAGCCATTAATCAAGTCCGTCGGATGGTTCTTGAGCCTTCCTCCTAGATTCTCTGCCAAACACCATCTAAACGATATGAAAATGGATGACCAAACCTGTGGTACTTCCTGAGTTAGTCCTTTCACCACATATCCAATGGAATACTAAGCTTTGGAATGTGGCCAATACCAAAATGGGTAGATGGTTTAGGGTTCCCTATCCTACTACCTATCTCCTGAATTACTTTGATCCATCCTGTTAATCCATAGCTCCATATCTTTGTTTGCCTGACAAAGACAGTCCTTTAACAATTTTCCTGGGGGTAACAAATCCCAAGCATACTGAGAATCCCTGTCCTTATTGGTGACTCCTTCATTTCCCAAATGATTCACTAACATGTTAGCCTTCCTTTTCACATGGACAAATCTAAAAGTTTTTAAGGTTTGCAGGTGAGAGTAGATACGGTGAAAGACCTGCAAAAGCTTCCAATGCTTTGGCACTTTATCTGGAGAAGTTCGATTGCATATTTTCTTGGCCGCTCTAATAATCAATTCCGAATCTACTTCAATGATAACATTATGTGAATTTGAATCCACCAAGATTTCCAAGCATTGCTCTAGTGCCATGAGCTCTGCCATGTTATTAGTGGCCCTCCATAAGTGGCCATGGAAGATCTTCTTTATTTGGCCCTGATCATCTCTTACAACACCCCCAAAGCTAGCTAACCCTGGGTTGCCTTTAGATGCTCCATGTATATTAACTTTTAAGAAAACATAAGGAGGAGGCTTCCAAATGTTAATATCTATATTTATTTGGCTCACTCCCTTAATTATGCCCTATGGACTTATGGACTGGAGACCCAAATGAAGTATAATACTTGCCTCTTGGGGCAGAGGAGGATCCTTAGGAAGTGTCCTCAACAAGCTTCTTACTATGTCTTTGTGTTGCCTTAGAATTTGGTCATTTATGTGTTGGGGCTGACTGGATTTGTTTTTGAAGATCCTACTGTTGCGCTCTTTCCAAACATTCCAGATAACAAAGCCTGGAACCACAATCCATGATTTATTAATAATTTCATTCCTTGAGAAGTTTTTCCTCCAGTTCTTCAAAGTGTTGGATATGTTGAGTCTGTCCCTATCTGTTCTTCTAAAGATTGAGGCTACCCGGTCCCACACGTTGGAAGTGAAAGGAAAGAGGTTGAGAAGGTGTTCCATCGTCTCCTTTTGTGAGCCACGAAGGTAACATTTGGAAGGACCAGTGAAGCCTTTTTTTAGGATATTCTCCCAAGTTAAGATTTTCCTTTGGTGCACTACCCAGATGAATAAGTTTATTTTCATCCAGTGGGGGCTCTGCCATAGATTCTTCCAAACTTGATCAGGATTTAGATAGTTATATCCTGTTACTTCCTGTTTAGCCTCTTTGAGGTTAACGTTACCTTCGTTGTTCTTTCCCCGTCTTAATTTGTCAGGTGAGGAGGAAACCTGAATCCTTCTGTGCTCTAGATCCTGGGTGAGAGCATCTTCCTGGGCCTTCAGAGGACTCTCATCACTATGGCCTAGATCCTTCCAATTCCTCCATTTTCCATTATTCTTTTCCTGGTCCCAAAAGTCTTTTACCATAACTAGACCTTTCTCAGGCAAGGTTCCAAATATGGGAGCCCCTGATTTGCCCTAACATTCTAATGTGATCCTTCTCCTGCCAATACTTGGCATATTTTTGTATCCAAAGCTTAACCCAGGGAGCTGTCGACTCCTTGATCCATCTCCACCAAAATGTGGCTCCCAAAATTCTGCTAAGGGTTTCAAGGTCATGAAGCCCCAAGCCACCATGGATTTTGGGCTTGCATATCTTGTCCCAAGCTACTAAGGCCCAATTCCTTTTCTTTTCTCCTTTGCCCCTCAGAAAATCCCTTTGTATGCTCCTGATCTATTGCTTAGTACCTTGAGGAGCAGAAAGAGTTGAGAACATGAAAATGGGAATTGCCTGCAAGACCGCCTATGTGAGCACAAGGTGCCCTCCCCAATTTAGTGACTTGCATGTCCATTTTCTAACCTTGTCCTGAAGTTTATTTATTATTGGCTCTCACACTTTCTTGCTTAGTGCTAATCTTATTTTCATTTATGTTTTCTTTTAAAAGGTCACCAAAGGGGCTTAGAATATCTATGCCTTTCTTAGCGGTGAATCAAACAAAAAAATTGATATTTATTGTTTTTTACATTTAAATATATTTTATGATTTTTAAATATCTTATTTTTGCATATTTAAATTTTTAATAATTATTATAAGTTTTTAAATAATTTCTTTTATATTCACAATATTTGTTTATTAGCCTTTTATATATTGAATTATTTTTGTTATTAATGTTTTTTTTAAAATGTCTTTTTCATAATATGTTTAAACTGTTACATACCAACTCCATCTTGAAGATTTATTGAAGAAAATTTACAAATCCACCTTAATACCTTTGAAATTAGAATCTAAGTTACTCCATGTGCATATTGAAATATTTAAACATTTTTTTGTTATTAATATTTTTAAATATTATATATCAACTCCATATTAAAAAAAAAAGGTGCACATCTCCATTCCAATATAAACTGAAAATATGACAAATTTTTTAATTTAAATTACTTTATATAAAATTGATATACAATTATGTTACTTAAGATGGACATTGAAATATTTTATTTATGGAGGCATTGAAATATTTTTTGTTATTATAACATTTTTTATTTTAAATATTAGGTGCAAACTAAATGTATTATGCTCATGTAATATCCATAATTTTATTTTTTACATTTTGTCATTTGTCAACTCCACATTAAATTACATTTATTATTATTATTATTATTTAATAGTTTTATATATATATATATATATTATATATATATATATAATATATATAGGAAAGTTGATGTTAAAATGAGGCTGGAAGTTAAAAGCATTTTATTTAATGAATGACATTATTTATTATTCTTATTATATTGTTCTTACTATTTTTTTTAATTTGTTTTAATGTGAGTATTTTTATTTTTAAATGTAACTTTAGGTGACAAGGTCTCCCCTTGTATTGATTTGTTGAGTTGTAGAGCACCCCTCTCAAGGCAATAATGTGAGTATTGTTAGTATTATTTTTTTTTTTTTAAATGTAGCTTTAGGTGACATATTTTTGACATATCTTCTTAGATACTTTTTATTTTTTGGTTGTAGTGTTATGTAAATATTTTGACTCATAAAAATTAAAATTAAAAACATAAAATAATAATTATAATTAGTTTTAAGTATAATTATATGAGTCTAGATCCATCTTAACTCCAGATCTACCAAGTCTTGATAGGGATCAAATCTCTTGATGTGCAAAAGTATTTTAAAATGAAAAGAAATTTAATCCCTCTTGGTGCTCAGTAAATCCAAAGTTAGGATAAATATATGCTGAATTAGAAAAAAATATATATATTTATTAAAATACCCATCTAATACTTCTTTCATTGATATTTTTTTTGTAAGCTTGGTAGATCACTTTTCTATTGACATTTCATGAAAATAAGTAAGATTTCTACAAAATTGCACGTGGCCTCAAAGGGCACGTAGGAAACCAGGTCTTTTGGCCATCTTTCTGCATTGAACATTGTCCAAAGTTAAAAAAGAGTTTTTCTTAGCATCCATGCTACATTGGAAACTTTATTGACTATATAATTCATGCTAAAAAAGTAAATGCTAGTTGTCATATAGACAAAATGATACTGAATTGTCTACTTCATTATCTGAAGAATCCAAAGGGGCTGGGGCTTTCCCGCTTGAACCTGGAACTTCACTTCTCATCATATTCTCAAGACTCTGTTCGATCCTGTTCAGAGTGAGGTTGTTGTTATACAAATGCATTTGGACAGATTGTATCTCCCTTGCAAGTCCTTCGTCCTTGGCTCCACTGGTCTATCCTCCTCTAAGTCTTCTCTTTCCTTATAGGTTGTGATGGCGGGCTGTCCGCATCACAAAGCAATAATTCCAGCCATATACATATATTGGACTCGGACCTTGTGGTTATGGCCACAATCAGCTATCGGAAGTGTTTTATGTGTGCTTTTACATTAAAAACCCCGACCATACAACTTGTTCGAAATACAAAGGAATACATGGGAAAACCCGAGAAACCCACAGTCGAAAGTATAAGGTCAGAACTCAAAAAGAATTCAACCACATTCATAAATCGTCAAGTCCGCCTTTTTCATATGCCTTATTCCATTTAAAACCATAGGACAACTATGTTATCGGAACACATGGAAATACACTGAAACACATGAAAAACCCAACCGAAAGCTTAAGGTTAAACTTTCAAACTATACATCTACAACTATAACTCCTACGGGTCCGCTCCTCTAATCTTGCCATAGCACTACCTCCATCCTTTGTTATCTCCAATCGACGCTCATTGCTATCGGCCTATCGACATTTCCATTATTTGTTGTCACTTGACCGCTGCACAACATGATCAATGATTAAACCTCCATCGTTGATCTTTTTCCCGATGTAACAACCGTCATTAAATCGCAAGTCGCAATCAGAGTTGGCAAAGGGTTAGGGTCCCATCCATCCACCTAGACTTCTTCCGATGCAATATATCGGCGATCGCTCATCGCATAGGCTTAAGGCCTGAAGTCTGCCACATACACATGAATTTTGCCGATGCGATAAAGTGGCTCTGCTCTCCTCGATTAGATCTGGTCCGTTGATCTTATAGATCCAACGACCATCATGCCTTCTCGCAACTATTCCTTCTTGTCTTGATCCCACTTGTTTTTGTTGAACTTTGCGTTAAAACATGGGTTCCGCCATAATCTGTTTCACACTGTCATTACATTCCTATATAACAGTAAACTATGATACCTTTGAAGCAACGACTGGGTTAAAGCGGCTTAGCCACTGTTATAACACTATGGACTGTAATAATTCATTTGTCACTGCATTTTATAACTTTAAAGCGTAAAAAAAGAGCAGAATGCCTGATTTATTCCACAAGAAAAGATACAAAGAAAAGCGAAGGATTTCAATAGAAACGACCCATTAACACATGCTAATATTTTGTTCAATACAATGAGTTACAGAGTCTCGACCCTCTGGCTTGATTGCAACAATAAAAGACCCTATTTAATCTTGAAATCCTCACCCTCTGTTACTCAACTCTAACCTCTCGCTCACTTTAGCTCCTATAGATCCTCTAGCTAACCTCTGAATTATACAAAAAGAATACAATTGATATAAAAGTAGATTCATGAACCAATTCTTGTTCGGATCCAGAAATCTCTCATTCTCCCCTAAAAAATCTCTTCAACTACACTCTTTTATAAACAAATGCTAAATCAAGCTTTCAAATCCCTCATATCCTATTCAAACCAAATAAATCTAACTATTTGGCTTGATCTCCACATAGGGAGGAACAATCAGCCACTATACCCTTTTTCTCATATTTTACAATAAATAAACACTCTCATACATTTAAGTAAATAAAATTAACTAAACTCTTGTCTTCCAACCCTTTATGAGTCACAACATGTGATCATTCCATCATATTGCTGACTAGGTCTAAATGCTCCTACATCAGACTCCCAAAGTTGAAAGTTTTTATGACCTCCTAGTCATGCATTCCTTCTACTGTCCATCCAGTATCCCAAATGTT
>APFE031452389.1:0-11218 GCA_000404065.3 Pinus taeda | reverse complement strand
TACATCTCTGGTCTGAGCATCGGAAGAAACTAAAGAGGATCTAGATCCCCATGAAAAGGTAATGAAATCTCCCACGGATCTCATAATAAATGGGGCAACGGAAGATGAAATGATCCTCAGTCTCAATCTCTTTAAGATGGCACAGCTGGAAAATCCTATCTAATCAATCAATTTGGTGGTCAATCTCAATCCACAATCTATGAGAACCAACTCTGAACTATCCCAAGGGGATCCAAAATACGTACATCCAATGGTGAAGTGTGCAATGGGGCCAAACAAAGAGTCCATACCTCATCACCATGAAGTGCTCACCATAGAAATCCATCTTCAGATGTAACCCACCATGCAGATATATCAAAGTGATCTATACATATTTCTTATAGATATTATCTTAGATGATTTTATTCATCTCCAATTTGGTTGGTATGAGATGGACGGGTGCATATAGGGAAAGTTATCTTAACATCCATTTGATGCATCCCCCATCCCATGACTGAAGCTATAGACATAATTACCCTAATGCAAGTGTACTTGGCCACTGGAGCAAATGTCTCCTCATAATCAACCTCCTCTTTCTAGGAAAACCCTATCACCACAAACCTCTCCTTGAACTTTTCGAAGCTATCATCTATAGCATGTGTAATGTCCTCTTTGAATTGATTACCCAAGGAATGACAAAGTAGCTTATTTAACCCCATAGGATATGGTCATTTAAAAAGGGGGAAATTATTATCTAATGTTACTTAGGTAACATTACATAATAAAAGTTAAATATGGGGCAAATGGAGGGAAACTTGCAAGACACTCAAATGTGAATTTAGAAGGAAAAAGCCCCGAAGAGAATCTATAAAAGGAAGGGAGGAGTCATTATGATCATCATGGATTGATATTCTTCTTGATTTTGGTTTGAGGCTCTTGGAGGGTTTTAAACCCCTTTTCTCTAATTGGTTTCGATGGTGAAAGATTCCACCTAGTCAATCCCTCCACTTTTCTTACTACAAGACCGAATTTTGGGTAAGTTGTAACTTTGGAGGCAACGAAGGATTGAAGCTTGTTTATCTGTGGCAGCAAAGAGTTGGTAAAGTAGTTTCTAAGGTAGCAAGGATGGAATTAATTCTTCTGAAATCTTAATCTATGTGGCAGTGAGGGTCATAATTAGTCCTTTTGAGGTAATGAACTAACTTTTTGAGGTTGTAGAGGGCCAAGAGGCCATTTTCCTAAGGTATTGTGTGACCTAAAGTCTGGCAAATATCCTCTTGCGACAGCAAAAGCATGAGGCCTAACTTTCTAAGACAATGGAGGGCCAAGAGGCCATTTTCCTAAGACAGAGAGTGACCTAAAGGCTAGAAAATATCATCCTATGGCAATGGAGGGCCAAGAAGGCAATTTCTAAGGCGGTGAGTGGCCTAAAGAGACACGATTAGGAGGCAGGAAAGGTTAGTAAGTGTGCAAGGCTACAGTGAAGTCCGTTGGTGTGATTTTGTGGCAACAAGGGGGCAACTACAATTTGTAAGCCTAGAAGGCATGTTTGATTTGATATTCGTGTTGTGAGAGTGTTGATCGTTGCAAGTCTGTTATTTAACTATTGAATCAACCCTACTTCATAATGGGTGCTTGTGGAATCAACTGTTGATTGAGTTCATTATTGTACTGCTCATGTATTAATTATAGAGTATCATTATTTCATAGATTGATGAGTATTGCAATATTGTTATGAAATACAATTCTTTCATGTATTTTTGGAAACCCCAACCCAGTGTTGCATCATAAGGGTAATCTTCCCAAGAGGGACATTACAGTGGTATCATAGTTGTGCATCCTACCAACCTATGAGCATATGATTTCTAGATACTCTCGGAGGATAGGTTAAACGTCAGGAAAAAGAAGGGTACCAACAATTTAGTCATGGCAAACAAGGAAGAGCAACCACCAGAAATTAAGCCCTTTGACATGTTGGGGGAGCTAGCAAAAGGCAACAGTAGATGACTCAACAAATGGCACAAGGGTAGCAATAGATGGCTCAACTAATGGCACAAGGGCAGCAGCACATGGCTCAAATGATGGCACAAGGGCAGCAGCACATGGCCCAGTTTTTTAAGCACATTTTGGAAAATCTAAACAATGCAAGTAACGATGCTACAAATGGATCTAATGGAGGCAACGAGAGTCTGGCTAAAGCAAGCAATAACCATAATCCTAGCCCTTTTAACATCTTTGTACAAATTTACATAGGGGCAACCAATAGGAGGACTCCTAGACCTCTACTACTCAAGTTTCTAGATGGTCGGGGAGTTGTTAACCAAGGAGGGAGTTGTTAACCAAGGACTTATGAAACAGAATGGAGATTTTTCAGAGTATGTGTCACTATGAGAGGATGTTCGAGCAGTTATGACTTTTAATGAGTTCAGTAACATTAACTACAAAAATAGGCCTAGGGATCATAATAGGGGCATGCAAGAAAAATATGATCTACTACGCGAGGTTGGCAAACTGTCCATCCCCTCCTTCAATGGGTCACCCAAATACTCGGCAAGGTCTTGAGTACAAAAGTTAGACACTTACTTCCAACTTAACTCAATCTTGGAAGAAAAGGCCATCAAATTTGTCACCTCAAATTTAGAAGGAGAAGCTCATGAATGGTTGTAGTATACCTAGGGCGGATAGTATGGGGTACAAAGGGAAGTACCCAAGGGAATAAGGTAATAATGGGATGGGCCATAATAATAAATAAAGTGGTTAACCTGTATCATGTAAGGGACCACAAGTAGTTAGCAATAATGTAATAAGCCCGTTGTATTAGATAGATGGTATTAAGGGAACCATGGTAATGACCCATAGTATTGTAAGTATGAGGCCTATATAAAGGCTAGAGACTCCCCATTGAGAGATGTGAAGGAATATTGTATGAATGAGCATATGGCTTGTGGAGTGTTCTCCTTCCTTAAGGAGTGAATGTATGGTGTTGCCCTACCTCAAGAGTTTGATATTCATAAAGTGAAGCATTTCTATATTCAGATCTTGTTATTTCTTAGGTATATTTATATTTCTCATATATTTTCAGGTCAGATCTATAACAACTGATTTTAAATCAGCGATATCTCCCTCATCCGGACTCTGATTCAGCCGATTTTTTTTCTCAAATTGGGTATTTTTTTACAAACAACCCAGATCTGCAATTAAATTCTGCAAATTTTGCACCAGAACGTACAGATCTGATCTGCAAACTTGTCGCCCCAAGAAAATTCCTGCAAAAAATTTTAAAAAAAAATTCCGCTTTGCCCAAGAAAGTGCTCTGATACCACTTGTTATAGATCTGAATATAGATAGAAATGCTTCTTTATTGATCAAACCCTTAAAGTAGGGCAACACCGTACAATCACTCCTTAAGGAAGGAGAACTCTCCATAAGCCATATGCTTGTCCATACAATATTCCTTGGCATCTCTCAATGGGGAGTCTCTAGCCTTTATATAGGCCTCATACATACAATACCATGGGTCATTACCATGGTTCCCTCAATACCATCTATTTAATACAATGGGCTTATTACATTATTGCTAACTACTTGTGGTCCCTTATATGATATAGGTTAACCACTTTATTTATTACTATGGTCCATCCCATTATTACTTCATTCCCTTGGGCACCTCCCTCTGTACCCCATACTATTCCCCCTAGGTATACTACATTCCACCCCACTTAAACATGTTTCATCCTCAAAACATAAGAAGAACACAAATAATAAGATTTACTCAAAAGAGTAGTCCACTAGTATCATGCACGTGCATCAAGCCATCCCAGAGAAAGGTGAACCCTCGATCTCACTGGTGCATCGCTCACTTAAAATGGAAGTTGACCCTGGCAGCTCTTTTGTGTTGATGTGTAGTAGGTGGATCGTCGCCCCTCTCTATCTGTCATGCAAGGGTTGTTGTCCTTGTGGCTAATTCGTTGCTATCTTGTAAGTTGTTTTCTTATGGGGTGATGTGGATGGTGATACACTGAAGTTTTAACCAACGGTGTATATTTCTTTAATTCACCACCTAATGGACCCTGATTGGTATCTGGTACATGTTGTGGTGTTTGTTGTTGTTGCTTATCTTCCAATATTACTTCAACCACAAATTTTGTACCTGTAACATTTTCTGCTTCAGCCTCTTTGGACTCTACCAGTTTTTCTCGTACCTGGTTCAATGTTTGTGTTTGGTTATCGACCATCAAGGGCTCATCATCTAATGTGTCGGTCCCTGGAACATCTTCTGCTTCAGCCTCCTTGGACTCTACCTGTTCATTGATGGAAATACCTGTAATGTAATTTTCTTCTTTTTATACCAGAGCTTCAGGAATTTCTTCTACACATTAATATTCATAGTACCCACAGATTCCATCCAAGGGTATCCTAAAACAACATCCCCATTAGCCATATCTGAAGCATAAAAATCAAAATGCAATACATACTTGTCCATAGAAATCTTCAAATCTTTATAAACTGGCACCTCCTCATTATTAACCTGTGTGTACTCCATTTGTTTTGCTAGAACTTGCAATTTTTTAGCCAAATTGACATTTATAAGATTTTGCTTGTAACTAGGATTTATAGATACAATGATCTTCTCATTCTGAATACATCCATAAACCTGCAATAAGGAGATACTAGTAGAAAATAACCCCTTACACGTCTCATTCTCCTGTTTTCTAACATGAGACCATTTGTCTAAAAGGACTTTTTCAAATTCTTCATCTGAAAGTTTGGACAACTTCTTGCCATCAAGGGAGCTCCACATATGGCAGCTTCATCTCTCAAACCAGGCCATACGAAAGTTTTCCACCATTTTGCCTATAATGACTTTTGTTTTTTTATGAATTCTTCAATAGTAGGATCATTATCTTTTCCTGTAAAATATAAAACTGCCATGAAGAGGGTGTTGAAAAAAATTCACTTACTTGGCGAAAATTTGAAATGGCCACAATTCAGTCAATATTGCCTCAGAATCCCTATTATGCCCTGTTTTCAGAAATGGAACAACCATTATGCATCTTCCCATGTGATAGAAATCCCGATCTAGGTAATGGAATTTCAGATTCACGCAGCAACTGTCCCGTCGTCACAAAATTTTCTGAAAAAAGAGTTGATTTTAAATCAGCGATATCTCCCTCATCCGGATTCTGATTCGACTGATTTTTTTATGAAATTGGGTATTTTTTTGCAAAGAACCCAGATCTGTAATTAGATTCTGCAAATTTTGCACCAGAACATGCAGATCTAATATGAAAACTCACCACCCCGAAAAATGTCTGGAACACAGCTGATTTTTAAATCAGCAATATCTCCCTCATCCAAACTCCGATTCGGCCGTTTTTTTTCAAATTGGGTATTTTTTGCAAACCCAGATCTGCAATTAGATTCTGAAAATTTTGCACCAGAACGTATAGATCTGATTTGCAAACTCGCCGCCCCAAGAAAATTCCTGCAAAAAATAAAAAAAATTCACCGCTTTGCCCAAGAAAGTGCTCTTATACCACTTGTTATAGATCTGAATATAGATAGAAATACTTCTTTATTGATCAAACCCTTTAAGGTAGGGCAACACCGTACAATCACTCCTTAAGGAAGGAGAACACTCCACAAGCCATATGCTTGTCCATACAATATTCCTTAACATCTTTCAATGGAGAGTCTCTAGCCTTTATATAGGTCTTATATATACAATACCGTGTGTCATTACCATGGTTCCCTCAATAACATCTATCTAATACAATAGACTTATTACATTATTGATAACTACTTGTGGTCCCTTACATGATACGGGTTAACCACTTTATTTATTACTATGGCCCATCCCATTATTACCTTTTCCCTTGGGTAACTCCCTCTATACCCCATACCACTGTTTTGGCACATTTGGACAATATAGCATTGCTTCTTACATGTAATTTAGACAACGATTGATAGATCGGTTTGACAAGTAGGATCCAGAGATACACTTCAGGGAGCTAGCACAACTCAAGCAAACTGGAACACCAAATGCCTAAATTCCATAATTTCAGATAGTTGTTATGGCAACAAACTGTAAAAATTTCTTTTCCCACCCCGGTTTTCAGTTTCTCCTTATTTTTCCCATGTAGTTAAATGCCCTTTCCCATAACCATACATTCAACAAGCTGAAAAAATAAATTTGTTGAAAACACAAATTCTGGAAATTTTACAGAATGCTAGAAATTGCAGAAATAAAAATCAACAGTAATAAACAGCCATTAAAACACATTAAAACACTGATATTTTTGGTCAACGTGACCCTGGAAAAACCCCCTACAGCTCTTGGGCAAAACCAGTTTGAGAGCTCTTCTTTATTTCTGAAAAATGTCTTTTTACAGCAAGAAAATTTCAGCAAAAATTACAGCAAAATAATTTTTTTTCAGCAAGCAAACTTATCCGTTTTCAGCGCAACGGACTACCTAGAAACTTCTCAGTTTTCAGCAAAAAATCACCTTTTTCTGCTTGTTCTTGCTGCTGTTCTGCTTGTCTTTCTGTTGTTCTGATTTTGCTGAAGAGCTGCCTAGCATGTGTGCCAAACTGCTGCCTCTTTCTCCTTCTTGTCCAGAAATCTCCCTTGCTCTCTTGCTCTCCTTCTCCCAATCTGCTCATGAAAGAATGAATGATCTTTTCCTCCTTTCCCTCCTTTAATATAACTCCAAGTGACTTTTGGGTGATCTAGATGACTTTTGGGTGATTTCTAAATCCAATGGCTGAAATAGATTTAGATCAATGGCTGAGATTAAATGCACTTTTAAATCTCACTTTCTATTTTTTAATTCACCCCACTTTAATAAAGACCCACTTAGTCATTTATTTCCAAAGTCACTTTTCCTTTCTAATTTTTCATTGACTTTATAAAAGTCACTTAAAATTAGACTTAGTATCTTTATCACTTAAAGTCACTTTTAAATTAGATTTTAACTTTATAAAAACTATAAAGTCACTTTAGGAGAAAAATTAAAATCTTTTGGACACTTTTCCTTAGGCCAAAGATCAAAGCCTAAGAGAACCACCTGTCCTCCGGTACCAAATTTCAACAGATAAAGGGGATGGGGGAAGGAGGAAATAGAGAAGAAACGTTTGGAAAGAGAAATATGGAAGAAGTGGGATGTAGAAAAAGACTAGCTAAAGAGGGAGAGCATAACTCTTCCAAGGTTATGAATAAAGTGGAAAAGAAACCAAAGGTGGAGCTCCATGGCGAGTTCAAGAAAATTCGGCCTCCAAGTTATGATGTGGAAATGGAAGAAGCAACAGAGGCATGGTTGTTGAACATCAATCGATATTTTCAAGTTTTTGATTATACACCAGAGCTCAAGGCTAAATTAGCAACATATCAGTTGCAAGGGAAGGCCTCACCGTGGTTGGAGGAAATTCGCATAGTGCATAATCTGGATGGAAAAGAAGCTAGTTGGGAGGAATTTCAGCGGTTATTTAAAGAAAAATACCCGACTAAAAGTTATTTTGATGACTGAGCTAAAGAATTTCATGGTTTAAAGATGGGACAAATGATGATGGATGAATTGATTACTAAATTTACCCATTTGCTATGGTATGTGCCTTATATTAAGGAAGAAAAGTCAAAGGTTCAACGTTTCATTAGCTGTCTTCCACCCTCCTTCAAGAAACGAATAGAATACAACAATCCGAAAACCATGGATGAGGCCATTCGAAGAGCTAGAATCTGCTACCAGCAAACGAAACAGAGAAATGATAACTCAAAGCCCTGGAATAACAAGAAGAAAGATCGTGCTCAGTTGAATAATAAGGGAGTAAAGAATGGCCCAGTAACATAGAACATCAAAGGAGGGTCAAGTCGGAATTTCCACAGAAATAATGGACAGCCTCAAAAATCCCGCCCTTAGACACAAACAGGGTCAAAACAAATGGAATCGAACAAGGGACCAAATGGAAAAGACAAAGAGCCCTTTAAGTGTTGGGGATGTGGAGAACCCCACCTATTGCGAAATTTCCCCTATAATCCCATATCTGTGCAAAACCGTCAGAACATTCAGGAAGCCTCCATCGTGAACGATGTAGCTCGAAATATTCCTTGTATCAGTGCAACAATGGGGGAGTGCCAAGCGGAACACTAGTCCACCATGATAGAGGTTGAAGGTAAAATTTGTGACAAATCTATTTCAATATTAATTGGTCTAGGTGCTAGCTTATGTTACATTAACCCTAGAACTATAGAAAAGTGTGACGTGGTGGCTGAAAAGTTTAAGACCCTGTGGCTGGTTCAATTAGCCACTGGGGCAAAAAGGAGGGTCACAATCCTAATTAAAGACTGCTTTATTGAATTAAATGAAAAACCAAATACAGTCAATTTAAATATATTACCTTTGGATTCCTACGATGTGCTGTTTGGCATGGATTAGATAGAGAGGCATGAAGCCATTGTGAATTTTTTGAAGAAAACTGCTACTTGTACCACCGATGATGGTGAGATTCAGGTTGTTCAAGGCATTTTGAGACTTGTCTCTTTATGACAAATATCAACTTTGCAATTAAAAAAGTAGCTAGGAAGGGCTGCCAACTTTTTGGCATTAAGTTGGAAGACCAAACAAAAGTTGGGACAGTTAAACTAGAGGAAATATAAGTGGTTAAGAAATTTTCTGATGCGTTTCCAGAGAAAATTTTGGGATTACCACCTAAAAGGGACATAGACTTCTCTATAGAGCTGGGTCCCAGTGCTGCCCCAGTTTCAAAAGCCCCCTATAGAATGATTGTACCTGAGTTGACAAAGCTAAAAATTTAGTTGCAGGAGTTGCTGGAAAAAGGGTATATAAGACCCAATGTATCCCCATGGGGTGCATTGGTCCTTTTCATCAAGAAAAAGGACAAAACTTTCTGGCTTTGTATTAACTACAGACAACTAAATAACTGATCGTGAAAAACAAATACCATTTGCCCAAAATCAATGTTCTCTTTGATCAAGTAAACGGGGTAGTTGTATTCTCCAAGATAGATCCTAGATCGGGGTACCACCAGTTAAGAATCTGAGAAGAGGATATACCAAAAATCGCTTTTAGAACTCGTTATGGTCATTACGAGTTCACAATATTGCCCTTTGCTTTGACAAATGCACCAACCATGTTTATGCGTCTTATGAATGATATCTTCAGTAAATTCCTAAACAAATTTGTATTAATTTTCATTGATGATATACTAATATACTCTAAAACAGTTGAGGAGCATTAACACCATTTGGAGATAATGCTCCGAACATTAAGAGAAAATCAACTATATGCTAAGTTCTCTAAATGTGACTTTTAACAGCAAAAAATACAATATATGGGACATATAATTTCCGAGGAAAGGATTTCAGTTGACCCAGAGAAAGTAAAAGCTATACTGGAGTGGCTAGTTCCAAAGGATGTAGCCGACATTAGATATTTCATGGGAATAACTGGCTATTACCACTGGTTCATAAAAGGATTTTGTAAACTAGCTTATCCTATAACCTCCCTTTAGAAAAAGGTAGTAAAATTTGAGTGGACTCCCCAATGCCAAGAAAGCTTTGAGAAACTGAAGCATCTGCTTACTGTGGCACCAATATTAAAAATAACAGATTTAGAAAAATATTTTGAGGTCTGTATAGATGCATGTTTAGAGGGTTTAGGAGGAGTATTATCACAAGAAGGTCATGTAGTAGCCTATGAATTGCGGAAGTAAAAAGAACATGAGAAGAATTATTTAGTGTATGATATGGAGTTGGCAATAGTGATTGATGCCCTCAAGATGTGGAGGCACTTCTTAATTGGAAAAAATATTACCTTAGTTACAGACCATGTAAGCCTCAAGTATTTCTTCACCCATCCAGCTTTAAACGCCAGACAAGCCAGGTGGATGGCTTTTCTGAGCGAGTACGACATTGAGATCAAACATATTAAAGGTAAAGAAAATAAAGTAGTGGATGCCCTGAGCACAAGTTTGAAGGAAATAAACGAAATCATTGTCAGTTAGAATGGGACATACCTATGGGAATTAATTAAAGAAGCTGCCAAACAAATCTAAAATATAAGATGATATGTGAAAATTTGGGGGAAGGGATAGATCCGGAGAAATGGGCGGAATATGCTACTAGTGATAAGGGATTGTTGTCCCTTAAAGGAAAACTATGCATACCCGATCAGGAGGTAATTAAGCAGACTATCATGGATGAGTATCATCGAAAACCGTATGAAGGACACCTTGGCTACCAGAAAATGGTCACCTCCTTGAAGAAGGAATTCTTTTGGCCAGGAATGAAAAAAGAGGTGGCAGAATATTTGACCAAGTGCCATGAATTCCAACTTGTTAAAGTTGAGCATCAACACTTGACGGGGTTTCTGAATCCCCTACCCATACTTCATTGGAAATGGGAAGTAATCACTATGGATTTTATCGTTGGTTTGCCCCGAACCTAAAAACAGCACAATGCCATAATGATGGCGGTGGACAAATTGACGAAAGTTGCACACTTTATACCAGTATATTCTACCTATAAAGCTGCCCAAGTAGCATAAGCATTTATGAAGGAAATTTTTAAGTTACATGGAGTACCTAAGGTTGTTATTTCATATAGAGACCCAAAGTTTACGTCTAATTTCTAGAGGTCATTATTTACTAGTCTAGGCACTCAGTTGAACTTCAGTACTGCCTACCACCCTCAGACAGATGGGCAGACTGAAAGAGTGAATCAAATTTTAGAAGATATGCTACGCATGTATTGTATGAATCAACCCCCAAAGTGGGAAGATTACCTCAACTTAGTGGCATTTGTGTACAATAATAGTTATCTGTCATTGTTAAAAATGAGCCCTTTCAAAGCACTATATGGAAGAAGGTGTCAGATATCTTTAACTTGGAGCCAACTTGGGGACAAACTCGTGTTGGGACCTGATATGCTTAAAGAAATGGAGCAGATGGTAAAACAAATCAGACAAAACTTAAAACAGGCTCAAGATCGCCAAAAAAGTTATGCTAATAGGAAAAGAACCCCAAGATAATTCCACATGGAGGAATAGGTGTACCTAAAGATTCAACCAAGGAGAAGTTCTCTGAAACTGGGAAGTTGCTTAAAATTAGCTCCGCGATATTGCGGGCCATTTGAAATTTTGGTCAGACTTGGCCCAATGGCATATCAATTAGCATTACCTGCTCATATTAAAGCACATAATGTTTTTCATGTTTCCCTATTAAA
>APFE031452385.1:113215-180387 GCA_000404065.3 Pinus taeda | reverse complement strand
TTGTTTAATCTTCTTTTGGCAATGAAAATCCTAGCTACTAAGGAAAGAAAGTTGAGAGTCTTTCAACAAAGAGCACAGAGCACACACTAAATGCACCATCCTAAATCAAACCAAGCAATCTAAATGCAAATGCACATGCATGTATTTTTTTCAGCCTTCTTAATGTATGAATGATTATAAGAAAGCTAAGTGAAAATCTGAATTATTTTTCAAAGTGACAATACTCAACAAATTTATTTTCAAAATGAAGTGAAGGTAAGGGAGACACTTTGCGATTTCGAAATGAAAATTGTTTTTCGACACTTTAAAAACTACTAATTCAAATCATATACAAGAGTAATTGTATAATCAACCATCAAGAACAATGGGATTGTATTCTACGACTAAAAATGATAGTTACGACACTTTCAGATTAACAAACGACAGTTCGACTATGCTACTTCTTTGCAAAAGAGAACTGAAAATGGCGCACAAACATAAAAACACTTAAAGTTCTTTGCGCAATAGAGGCGGAATGATGTAAGAGAAGGGGGTTTTCGCAGAGATATACTGACCACAGACTGTAAAACTCCTTAATAGAACTGAAAATAGTGAAGGAAAAACCAAAGTCTGAAGGTAAAGTTAACCTTCCCTGACCATCACACCTATCACATAGTGAATTCAGTATGCAGCACACCTACTGCACACGGGAAGTGCGATGCATACAGACTGCCTTGAAGGCAGGGTGCGATGGTACCAGTGCAAGACTTTTAACGAGTTTTTACTCACAATTTGCAATTCAGTTCAGGGATTTAGGCCGAGTAAGCGATGTTCAGTATATGTAAATCACAGGGGTTCATCTAAGGAGGTTACTAGAGCCACCACTTAGGGCAATTAGAACGTTTTCAAATCAATTGTTTAATGCTTAAACAAAACCCGGAGAGAGACTGAAGCAACATTGATCTACTTTGCATTTGTATAACAAATGCAGTTCGAAGGCTAGTTGGCTTGACTTCAAGCTCCGTCTATAAGTTTATAAAACAAACAAAGATAGACTAACAAACAATCTATTCGCTCCCCAGCGAAGTCGCCATTTTGTTACCGGGAATAGTGTCCACTCGGAGCTACTATTCCCACTAAGACTGGTAGCTATCTTAGAAACAAACAAGTAAAGTCTACTTTTGCTTTCCTTTATGAAAATAGATAAGAGTGGAACAAAGGAGACCAACCTTAGTCTTGTGCTTGGTTCCCTTGCTTGATTCCTCTCCTTCTTGATAGATCTTTGCTGCTTCTTCTTCGTCTGCCCAGCTTCAAGGAGCACCTGTGGAATCAAAGCAGCATACTACTCTCGAAGAACAGAGATCTATATTCATAAATAACACAGGACCAGATATGTGTTAACCATACAAATGCATATATAAACAAACATACAAGAATATGGAGGAAAACTTGAATAGCTTTATCAAGATCAAGAATAGCAAGAGGATTACAACCATATGTTCTGACCCAGCATCATCCTCCAGCAAGAAAGCCCTTCTTCACCTCAAGTAAAGCTTAGATCACCCAACACTATGAAGTTACACCAGAAAACCAACAGCACTTCTCTACAAGATACAAGATTCCAGCCCCTAGATCTATGTGATGAGGGATACATATATAGATAATTGTAGGGAGGTGAGTCATCTCTTGGGGATTTTATTAGTGTCCTCTCTCTGATATTTCTTGATTCCACTTGGAGACTGATGATCTCTTACTCATCCCTGATCAAAAACAGAGAGGCAAGTGTCAAAGGGGAAGTTTCTGGAAGATTCCATGATCTTCCACCTCGCAAATTGTCCCTGCCATTTTTCCATTCCTGACCATCAAAACTTATAGAGGGGCCATTCAGTATGCATCACACCTTTTACACTGGGAAGGTGATATGCATCGCACCCTCTGCACTGGGTATTCGATATGGTCCAGTTTTGACCATTTCTGAGCAGTTTTTAGTGGAGAACTTCTGGGAGATGATGTAATCAGCTAACCTTGTTCTTTTAGGCAGTGAAGCAACACTTTTAGGGACTTGGGATCCCTCATTTTATGGACATTTATGATTGGGATTGCAATGCCCAAAAATGTCTATAACAAGATCATATGCCAAAGTTACGACCCCGGGAAGTTGATGTACCAATTTACCCAAATGGGGCCCACAGTTTGGCGTTTCATCTTCTAGGGTTAGATTTTTGGATGTTTAGGGTTTTCCGTTGTTTCTTAACAATAAAAAGGCCTTCGAGCCTTAGTGTAACACAATTCATAGGCATGTATCCACCACATCTCTTCTCAAAGATAAGCTACCATCACCCTAGCTGGCTTATTTCCATTACTGTTTGTAAGCATATTTTAGTATTTTACATTAATGAAATGAAACATTATTTCGGCTGCATCTCTATGTTTATGGTTATATCTGTAATTTTTTACATTCCTATTTAAATCTAGATCACCCAGTAAGCATAAGCTCAACCTCAAAGAAATGGATGCAGTGCTAGTATTGTGCAGTGTAGTTCACTTACTATGAATTTTTATTTGTATTCACTATTCCATACACAAATTGTTGGGTTATTTCTATACATAGAAAATTCTCCATTTGAAAATCAAGTAGAAAGGATTTAAAGAGCTTGCTTGAGTTTTTCTAAAAGAACCAAAAAGAGGTTTTCTGTTTAATTTAAGCTTTAAATGTCACTTTCTTTATTTTAACAGGAAAGAAAAACCTACCTTCTTTGTTGAGAATTGCAAGATTGTTCAATTGTCATCACCTGAAACATAGAATGGTAGGTCTATTGGTTCCTGCAGATCTATCTATCATTTTTGTAGTGTGGCCTGGATTGAGAAGACCTTTAGGGCATCACTCTCAAATGGGTTTTGCAACTCGACCAAAAACATGCACATTAATATTTGCTCTTGTAAATTATTCCTATGTAACAACTATCGTTGTTAATGCCATATCTATTATAGGCTTTGCACCACCTATGCTATCAGTTAAGCATCCCAATCCACAAATGGAATTGGAATTGCTACTGGTTTGGGTAAACTACTAGATCACTTGCTTACTCACCATAATATAAAGAGTTGTATGTATCTAGGTCCTAATCTCTACTCGGATCTGTAAGAGGGGGTGTTATTATGGGCTCTAGGAATGGATGGGACTCGGAACAAGGTCCACTACTCCATGTGATTCCCAAACATTTCATTCTTTGCTCCCCCTGCCATCGGTGCCATTACTTTATGTATGGCCACATCAAGGACTAGTTAAGCCACCTATGATGGTTGTTACTCAAGTCGGTGCTAGTGGATAGAAGCTAGTGGTAGATCAATAGGTGGTGGTAGTATAAACAACTGCTTCATCTATCTATATCCACTTCTCGAGGGTTTAATAGTCAGCTAGAACACCAAAATCTATGATGGGGTCTGCTACTGATGAATTTGGCTCTATCCCCCTTGCCAATGGTGGGTATCGATCTAACAAAGAAAACACCCCATCATCTATCACAACATCTCTAACTCCTACTTCATATACATCAACAACTGTTGTGGAAACGTTGGGATGAGCGAAGGGGAGCTAGGACTGGAACAGATTTCTCTGGTATAGATATTGGTGGTGGATGAGATGATGGTTCTACTGATGTTGGTTATGGATCTAGATTCGTTGGATTTGTTATTGGTGTTTCACAGTATGGCTTTGATCTAACTTTTCATAATCAACTTATTTTTCCTTGGCAACTAATGTCAATGAAATAGCTAGAATCAACTATAGATTCCACAACAATAGGATATGAGGGGCCTGTGTTGCCCATAACTAAACCACTTCTTGTGCTCCTCCTACTGGCTACCGATTTGGTGCTATGGAAATGGGTGTAGTTTGGGAACTATCTTTACTGAATAGAGCATAAAATATCTCGTCTGAGATATAAGCTTCAACCGACTACAAAACAATGCAAAATAACGTAGAAGCTAGGATCAACTTGAGCTTTGACTATAAATTTTGATCCATACTACACATTCCACCTAAGGCTTGTTATTGTCATTACATAAATTTTCTTGAAAATCATAGAAAATGCCAATGGAGTTGTCGACTTGCAACTACTAGGTTGTTGTTGGATTAATCTACTTTGAATGGAACGTTGGGTGGCTTTACTAGAGAAAATGGTAGCAACAAGAATATTTAATAGAGAAAATGGGAATGACAGTGATCCAAGTGGATATTGGTGGCCACCTGCACATTCCACCTAGACCCCCTAGTCAGTTTCATATGTTTCCTCATTCATTTCAACTTTTACTATTTTTAGCAGTTTTTCGGGTGTTGAACTTCCAGAGTAGTTTGGACCCCCTAAACGACAGTTTTTTGGGGTCCATGGCAGGCCCATACCCATAGGCAAGGGCCTGTGGTGAAACATGTAGTACTCAAAGAGACCTTTCCGACAAGGTATCGTATGTACCAAACAGAGATAATATGACCAAGTTACAACCCTAGGAAGTTGGTTACCCAACTAACCCCAACGAGGCCCACAAACTCTCGGTGTTACATCTATTGGGGTTAGGGTTTTGATTTTTTAAGATTTTCTCATGTTTTCAAATAATAAATAGGCCCTTGAGCCTCATTGTAACATAGTTTAGGCATGTAGCTGCCACATCTCTTCTAAGAGATAAGCTACCATCGCCCAAGCTATCTTATTTCCATTTCGTATGTAAGCATAGTTCAATATTTTTCTATTAATGAAATGAAGTTTTTTTCTATTGCATCTCTATGTTTATGATTATATCTGTAAGTTTTTGCGTTCATGTTTAAGCTTAGATCAGTGGTATCAGAGAGGTATTCTCTTTCTCTATTTTTCTTTGCATGTCCCCAATGAGGTCAGGGTATAAGGAGTTAAGGATTGATCTAGTCGAACCATTGCAAGATCAGCCTCACAAAACTTGATGACCTCCCATGGAAAAAGAAAAGAAAGATGAGGGGTTAGGAGATCCTTTCAAAATGTTGCTCGAGGAAGCCCTCGAACGATAGAGGTACACAATGATGGATAAATTTGTCGAGATCCTTCGATGGCTACCCACAAGTGATGCAACTTCATCCAGCAGCCACTCTAGAGGCGTCACTCATCTTAAGGTACAAGTTAAATTTGATATTCCCATATTTAAAGGCCTTATAAATGTAGATGTCGTAGATAAATGGTTAAATTTATTGGAAGGATATTTTTTAGTTCATGATTTTTCCAATCAGGAAAATATTACTTTTGCACTTCTTAAAGTCACCCCGCACATCAAGGATTGGTGGGAAGCCTACTATGAACAAAAGGACGAGAGTGAACCCTCATTGTTTTCAGTTGCACCCACTTGAAATTCTTTCTAATACGCCATCAAGGAAAAATATTACCTTGTCGGGTGCTAGAATACAAATACATAAAGTGGACCATGCTATGGCAAGGAAGGGGCCAAGATGTGCCAGAGTTCACAAATACTTTCCATACCCTTCCCACGAAGCTGGGTATCAAGGATACTGAGTGGCATTTGGTGCTCAAGTACCATGGCTATCTACACAAGTACATCTAGGATGAGATGGAGTTCCTGGACATTTCCTCGCTCGACACAATGTATCACTACATTGTTAAGATTGAGCATAAGTTTAAACAGAAGAAGCAATACTTTGTATATGTAAATAGAAAGTAAGGAAAACGCACCCCAAAACCATATAACAAAGGACTAAGCCAAGGCGACGTTACCCAGGACAGCCCACCAAAGACCCAAACAAGGAAAAACACCTCGACAACGAAGAAGGACACGGGAAAATGGTGTGTGTTCCATGAGAGCTCCACTCACAATACAAGTGAGTATCGGGCCAAGCAGTCACTAGTGGCCAAGTTGAAGGCTTCTGAATCAGACGCAAGTTCCAAATCTGAATCAAAACCTGATAAGGGAACTAACAAAGTGAATAATATCATTGATGTAGAGCCTAGTGCCATGGTGGCCACCACCAAGATATAGAACATTGAGCTTGAAGATCCAGAGGAGGGGGAATGCCTCTTTCACTAACAAATGTGGGTGAAGCGTTCTCCGCTACAGTTCATTGTCAACAGCAGGAGCCAAAATAACCTCATTTCAGTAGAGGTTGTGAAGCAACTAGGCCTAAAGACTATAGCACATCCACAGTGGTACACCATCGAGTGGCTTCACCAAGGATGAGATCTTCGTGTCAGCCAGCAATTTCACCTTCCCTACAACATCAAGCCCTTCACAAATGAGGTACTGTGTGACATTGCTTCTATTGAAGTTTATGATGTACTGTTAGGAAAACCAAACTTGTGGAAGTGACATGTTGTATATGAGTTTAGACCTTGTTCTATGATTATTACTTTGGCTAATAAGTTGTACATGATACCGCAGGTATCTCCACCTACCGCCATCTCTTTGATCATTGCAAAGTAATGCAGTAAGATCATTTCCCAAACTAGGAAATTTGTTTTCCTTATGATTCGCCCCTAGGGCAAGAAGAAGGTTATGGCCATGGCTTCCAGACATGGCTCCTCTTCACAGCAGCAACAGATGGACAAGGTTGTGGAGAAGTACAGGGATACTTTTGCCTCAACCATAGGGGTACCTCTAAATTGTCAAGTCAAGCACTCCATCAATCTAACCCCAGGCGCATCACTGCCCAATGGACCAGTCTATCAACTCTCTATTTTGGAGAATGATGAGATCAAGAGGTAGATTCAGGAACTATTGCAGAAAGGACACATCAAGCCAATCTCATCACCTTATGGGAGCCTAATGATATTGGTATAGAAGAAAGATAGGACTTGGAGGCTCTATATTGACTATCGGGTGTTGAACAATATCATTATCTATAATAGGTACCCAATCCCATGGATTGATGACCGGTGTTGACCAGCTTAAGGTGGCCAAATATTTCAATAATATTGACTTGAAGTCAAGTTATCACCAGGTACCTATCGAACCCTCCCATGTGTGGAAGGCTGCCTTCAAATCCAAGGCAGGACTTTTCGAATGGTTGGTCATACCATTCCGATTGATGTACACCCCTACAACCTTCATGAGATAGATGGACAACATCTTGCGACCCTTCACCAATGCATTTGTGGTGGTGTATTTAGATGACATTTTGATCTTCAGACAAAGTTGGGAAGAGCACCTCAACCATATTCGATAGGTCCTTCAAACCCTACGCCAACACAAGTTGTGTGCTAACTTGGAGAAATTCACCTTTGGCCTAACCCAGGTTCAATATCCAGGGTACATCATTGATGTGCAGGGTGTACATGTGGACCCATCCAAGATACAAGTCATTCGGGATTGGCCAGCCCCAACGACTCTAACAGAGCTCTGTGACTTTTTGGGTCTTGTCAATATCTTCCATAGGTTTGTGTTGGGGTTCTCTCATATCACTTGGCCTTTAATTCAAGTCACCAAGGGGAGAGTGAAAGAAAATTTGTTTTGGTCGGAAACCCAACAAGAAGCATTCTCTGAGTTGAAGAATCACCTCTATTTTGCACTAGTTCTCACATTACCAGACCTGCAACAACCATTTGAGATTGAGACAGATGCCTATGACTATGCTATTGGTGTGGTTCTTACTCATCATGGGCATCCAGTGGCTTACCACAGTGAGACACTTTCAGACACAGTCTAAAAGTACCCCACTTACGACAAAGAAATGTATTCTATTGTGCAAGCCTATCTTCAATGGAAGCATTCCATTATGGGGAAGGAAACGGTCATCCACATAGACTATCAACCTCTACAGTTCATACAGACACAAGGGAAGTTGCAGAACGATTTCCATCAGAAATGGTCCATCAATTTGCAACAGTTCCATTTGAACATTAAGTATAAGAAGGGCAGCACCAATAATGTTGTTTATTTCCCTCAGTCGACCATCAGTCATGGCGCTAATCACTGTGCTCGACTCCTTTAGGCATGAGACATCAAGGTGGCCACATATTTTTATAAGAGCAATCCAGAATTCAACAACATATACCAGTGACTCTTGGAAGGGAAGCAAGTTCCAAATTTTCACCTTTAGGATGAGTTGTTATGCCACCTGGGACACATATTTGTTTCTTCAAGTGAGTGTGCCAATATGATTTGGGACTCGCACTAAGTCAGGTCGCTGGACATTTTAGAGTAGAGAAAAAAGTGGAGGTATTGCAGAAGTATTTTTATTGGCTGAAACTTTGTCAAAATATTGGGAAGTACATTAGATCGTGCACCACTTGCACCATTGCCAAACCAACCATCAAGAAGCAAGGCATGTATACTCCTCTACCTACCCCTAGCTGGCTTTGGGAATCTATCTCCATAGATCACATGTCAAGATTTCCTTCTACTAAGCATGATAATGATTGTATTTTCATGGTCATCAACAAATTCTCTAATATGACCATCATGGTGGCCTGCAAGAAGAGTATTATAGTAGAGGCATTGCTAAGCTCTTCTTTGAGTGATTATGGGTACACTTTGGGATCCCACAGTCCATTGTCTTATATTGGGATAGCATATTCTTGAGTGAATTTTGGTCAAATGTCTGCTTGATGCTGGACACAAAACTTACTAAGTCCATGACTTTCCATCCCCAAACTGATGGCCAAACACGGGTTGTCCATAAGATGATCATGCACATTCTACGCATGTACAACTCAAAGAATCCACACATGTGGGATGAAAGTCTCCCCTATGTCCAACATAGCTACAACAAAGCTCTCCACAACTCAACAGGCCACATACCTTTTCAAGTAGGGCTGGGATTTCAACCATTATGACCCATTGATGTGGCCTTACCATTTGCAGCCACTCAGGTAAATTCGGCTCACATTCAATCCAAAGTTGAAAGGGATAACAACTTCATTGAGTGCATTCAACACATCTGCTAACAGGTCCATGATATATTGGATAGAGCTAATGCTAAGTACAAACAATGCTATGATCAACATCGAGTGTTGCACAAATTCCAGTGGGCAAAAAAGTTTGGCTACATTTGCAGAAGGAGTGCCTTGTTGGACCCTACCGCAAACTTCACCCACTCTGATATGGACCATACACCATCACCAAGGTTGTTGGTGATAATTTCTTCGAGCTTAGCATCCCACCATTCTTTGGTCTGCACTGAATGTTTAATGTAGATCGCCTTCAGCCATACTTTCCACCATTGTTGGACACATCTGAAATTGCAAAACATCTCACACCAATAGAGATCAACCTGAACTGCATGGAACATGCCACAACTGATCAGATCATGGAAACACAAATCAATAACACTTGTCCAAGGAGGATACAGTTATATCGAGTTATCAAAGCAGGCCAACTCCTTCACCAGGGCAAGTGATTCACCAAGGACCAATTTCAGCAAAAATTTCCTCACCTCCTGGAGGCTTTTCACGCAATGGGGACCATTGCTTCCTAAGGGGGAAGGAATAATCCAGGTTGATATTGGTGGCCACCCTCCCATTCCACCTAGACCTCCAAGTTATTTTCATTTGTTTCCTTATTTTTCAACATTTACTATTTTTAGCATTTTTTTGGATAATGAACTTCCGGAGCAATTTTGACCCCATAAATGGCATTTTTTTTGGGTTCGCAGCATGCTCATAGGCATGGGCCTACTACAAAACTTGTATTACTCAGAGAGACCTTTCCAACAAGGTATTGTACGTGCCAAAGAGAGATAATTTGACCAAGTTACGACCCCAGGAAGTTGGCTACCCAACTAACCCCAATGGGGCCCACAAAATCTTGGTGTTACATCTCCTAGGGTTAGGGTTTTGGTTGTTTAGGGTTTTCTCATGTTTTCCAATAATAAATAGGTCTTTGAGCCTCATTGTAACACAGCTCATAGGTATCTATCCACCGCATCTCTTCTCAGAGATAAGCTACCAATGCCCAAGCTATCTTATTTCCATTATGTTTGTAAGCATATTTCAGTGTGTTTCTATTAATGAAATGAAGTGCTTTTCTACTACATCTTTGTGCTTATGATTATATCTGTAAGTTGTTGTGTTCCTATTTAAGTTCAGATCAGATGGACTTGTCACCCTTAAAATACTCGATTGTTACTGGAGTAATATGGTTCGAATGGAATGGAGCAACTTTACTAGAGAAAATGGAAGCGATGAGCACAAAATGGTAGTGACAGGTATACCAAACACACAGACAGACAAGATGTTAGCAGCCTTTGAAACATGCATGTCGATGTTCTGCTAGTGTGGATAGGTGGTCGCAATATGGCCCCATGTGGTGTTGTACTTCTACATGTGTGTGGTACGATATCATGTGTCAAATTGTTCTCATCTTAAGCAACATCTTAGTTGAAATTTTAATTTGTTTAAAAATAAATCTAAAATATGTTTAAAAGTGATCAAAATATTTGTAACTTCTTATCCAAGTCTAATTATCATAATTTGCATTTTATTGAATAGGCCATGGTTAAAAATACCTCTAAGGTAAGATGTTGGTATTTATGGCTCTATGCTAAGCTAATGGCCATTTTCAAAGGCCTTACTCTTGGTTTTTCTAGCTCTATGCTATGCTAATGGTCATCAGAAAATGGTTAATATATCAATTATTTGCCAATAGGCCAGTTCTTTATTGTATGAGCAATTTAATAAAATTATATTATATATTGGTTCTACATCTCTGGTGGATGGCTTACTTCTTTTATTGTATAATGGCCATGTGTATAGGTCACATTACATATTCACCACGGCATCACAACATGCATAGAGCAGTCAACCATCAACACCTTAGAAGTGGGGCAAAAGCCTCTGTCCCCTCTGGCCAGGTCCATGGAAAAGCCAAATACCATCCATATTGTCATGGAAGTCGATATGAAGAACTTGTATTCTCGTTCTGATATGGGAAACAGGGAGGTCACTAATTAGTCAACCTTCATATTTCAAAATAGTAGGCAAGGAACATCATTTGCTTCTTCTTTTTTTCTTTTGAATTACCTCTACATTGACACTATAACAAAGTTTTTGTATTGCAGGCTGTGCCATGAACATGATATGGTGATTTAGCCACCACATTTTTCTTTATGTTGAGTTAGGTTTCCACGTGTATATTGTTTCTCCCTCACCCTTTTCCTATCTTATATATATCACAGGCCCTTCTACATGGAGTGATTGTTAGTCGGTGAGCTTCTTAAATTATCTACAACTTCTCCTAATATTTGTTTGTATATGTATTCAGTAAATGCATATTTAACTATAGATTTAGTCTCACTCTTTGTTGTCTTATGTTCATATTTATCATATTAAGGTTGGGGTTAAGGCAGATATGGAGCACTCCTTTCCTATTTAGCAGAGGTAAAGTGCACAATCATAATTTGGCTCTCAAATTTGTACACCCTGATGTATTCTTTTATTGTGCAGTAATATAATATACTGGTCATTCTTCAAAACAGAAAATCCCTTATTTCTAGAAACCACATTAAGCTCAAAGGGATTTTGTATAATGATGTCCACCAACTAGGGTTAGTTGGTGTAACTACACTCTGTTCTATCATCTCCCTCACACTCACTCGCTTTCTTGCCTAATTGGCTCAAGCTCTACAATGTTGAGTTTTTTTTCTTTCCTCTTTTATTTTATCTTTCTTCATTCTTCACCATGTTTTTTACTACGTTTCTTGAGATGGCTAGGCCTTAGGTTCTATCGTTGAAGGGATTCAAATGGAAACCATGTGGCGCAGTCTCCAGGAGGTTAGTTTTTTTTACCTTTTTTATTTTTTCATTTCTATACTGCTACTTAGACAAAGACTTATTGTGTCCATGCAAGACCAAATATTCAGAGGAATTCAGGTGGCCCTCTGCAAAAGTAGAGGAAGTCATTGATCATAGGGCCACCTACTGCACATATAGGAATTACTGCAAGTAAATTAGATGTAGATGCTAGGTTTACATCAGAGATTAATTCACGTCATCCCATCATCAATTGCGTCATTCAAATCAGAACCTCAATGGCACCATATGTTTCCTATTTCCTCATCTTCTCATCCCCTCATAGTACATTTTGTCATCTATTTATTTTTTATTTGATTTTCAAGAATCTTGCAATGGGTTTTTGTTGAAAAATGACATAAACATCTTTTTATTATAGTGAGGTGCAGATGATCCAAAAGCAGTCAAAAATTGTGAAGAAGGTCGTGAAGACACTGAGCGGTCCACCTTCCAAATTGAAGACTTTTTTTTCCCTGAAAGAAAATTCATAATTTCATTGGGTGAAATTACATGTTGTAGATGCCCATTGGCATATGATGTACCGTGGTTGTCAATCCACTGTCTTAAACTTAGTATTTACAATAAAGGCCCCAAGGGGTGTGCTGTCCTGGTCCATGACCAAAAGTAGAGATCAAAAAAATTCACCCGCGTGGGTGAAGACTGTAGTATCTATAAATATTTACATCAACTCAAAATTTATACTGCTTGTACAAAAATTTAACAACAATTCTGAATACTCAGGGGTTGTTCCCCCTTTGTAGAAACCTATCAATGTATGGCCTGTGAAAGTAGTGAAAGGTTCCTTCAGGTGTGTGTTCTATGATAATCCACTCTCCTAGAGAGCGATGCATCCCTTCTTTCACAAGCCGGTCTGCATTTTCATTTCATTCCATGTAGATTTGTGAGCAAGAAATCTGATCAAAATATGTTTTGAAAAACAAAAAAATCGTCCATAATAGATCTCAGAGAGTAAGCATTACAAATAGCTATGTTGTTAAACCAATCAATCCCAATCTTTGAATCACCAAATATTTGTATTTTCCTGTAGTGTTGAAGTATAGAAAAGTAAATCAGGTGACAGAGTGATATCAGTTCAGCATGATTATTTGTTCCATGGCCTAATCCCATACAAATCTAAAAAAAGTGTGTTTCTATGAGGTGTAGGATGATGCCACCCCCACAACCATGCAGCTAAGCAACACCATCGAAATAGGCCCAAGGGATTGATTTGTCTATCTACTCTTGTCTAATATTCCTAGGTCTATTTTGATTTTCCTCTATAGGTATTTCTTTAAAGGCAGAGCAGATTTTCGGAGAGACCAAGTTCCAGTTCACCGTCTTGTCTTCAAATATTATAAGGTTTCCCTTGAGCCAGATGTGCCATTATACCAGGAGGGGTAAGTTTCTTATTCTTTCCATTGCAACATCCTACCAGCTGTCCCAAGCAGATACAATATCTGCTCCATGCCATCTCATGTTCAGATTTAGAGATGTGAGAACTTGTATCCATATGTTTGTTGTGGTCGAGCAGGTGAGGAAGAGATGCTGAGTCGATTCCTCCTCCTGGTGGCAGAGTACACACCAAATGGGACCCATGAAAGCCCTCTTTTTTAGATAGGATCCTGTGGGGATCTTGTTTTCAAGTATATTCCACATCAACAATCTTGTGCGCAAGGGGGATTTAGTTTCCAAATGGATTTCCACCAACTACTTATGGCCTCCGGTTTGTACTCAACAATTATAATGTCATAGCCTTGCTTGGACGAATAATGGCCCATTTTGGAGTGAGCCCATATGAGTCCATCTTCTTCATTTTTTAATCTGACATGTGATTCTGTGAGTGCTTGTATGAAGTTTTGCCATGTCTTGTTCCATTCATTGGGAATTTTCCAGTTTTGTCCTAATAGCCAAGCTTGTGAGAGAAAAGTGGAGTTATGTTGATCTCTGAGCTGTTCTATATATTTTATACCTTTGTTGTTTAAGTGCTCGAGCAGGAGTTGGTGAGAGTTCCCACTTCCAGTCTAGGGATCAATGCCAATATAAGCAGAGGCTCCATTTCCAATTTTCCATAATAGTCCATCCTTGATAATGGGGAGAGTATATAGAATGGCTCTCCAAATCACCGATATGCCATTTCTGTTCCAGGATGGTCTTCTTATCTAGTCAATGATAGTTGAAGGCCATATGTATTTGTGGGTGATTACCTTCGACCAAAGGCTTTTTTTTTTTAGTAATAGCTAGCCCTGTTTTGCAGCTAAGGCTTATGCAAAAGCAGGAAGTTGTTTGAGACCCCATCCTCCCCATTTTTTTGGGGTGGCTATTTTGATCCATTTTACCCAGGCAAATGGTTTTCCTTCCTTTCTTACCTTCCAAAGAAATTTACTGCAAGATTGTTGAATTCTGTGGAAAATCCCTCTTGGGATCCAGGCTAGTGACATCCAAAATACTCGAGTGGCTTCTAGGACTAATTTGATAAGAATTAATCTTCCAGCCCTAGATAGGAATCTGTGACACCAACAATTTATTATTTTCTCCACTTTGGTGATGAACCAGGTCCAGTCAGCAATTTTGTATCCATTAGGTTTAAGCCTGAAGCCAAGATACTTAAGCCCCTCCTTCAGTTTAGTGACTTGAAATGGAAATTTTTGTAGTGAAAGTTGAATTTCCTGCTGAGTGTAATCGAATAATGAGATGGTGGATCTTTCCCGATTGATTTCCATTCTCGTTGCTCTGCAGAAGAGATTTAGAATATCATTCATGGAAGTGGTGTCTAGTATACTGCCACTCAAGAAACTTAAAATGTTGTCCACAAAGAGGAGATGAGTCAAATTGAAGTGATCCATTATTTTTAGTCCCCTGAGTCCACCCCTTCTTTTTTCAGTGTCAATCAACCTACTCAGTCCTTCCATGACAAGGAGGAAAAGTAACGAGGATAGAGGGAATCCTTGCCTTATGCCTCTGTCAATATGAAAGGAAGGAGTAGCTGATCCATTGATGAGTATGGCAAAAGATACAGAGGAGATGCATCCCATTATCCAGTTGGTGAGGGCTAGAGGAAAACTCAAATGAATGATAATCATTCTAATGTATAGCCAGCTAATTTGTCGAAATATTTTGATAGATCTATTTTGGGAGTCAGTCCCTTGAGCTTCTTGAGTTTTATGGAGTGTAGGGCTTCCAAGGCTGAGCCATTAGAATCTTGGATATGTCTATGGTGCAAGAAAACAAATTTATCCTGGGAAATGTGATTGGATAAGATTGGATTTATACGATTGGCGATGATTTTGGAAATAATATTGTATAGGCAATTGCAAAGAGAGATAGGATGGAATTCATTGAAAGAGGCTGGGGAGTCTGATTTAGGGATCAAAGCCAAGTAGGTGAAATTTAGGGGGGGTGGATGTGCCCAGTAGTCCTACTTTCTTCTATGACTTCAAGAAGGTCCTGTCCCAAGATGTCTAGAAATGCAGTGTAGAATTCGATCAGACAGCCATCCGAACTAGGACTTTTACCCTTCTTGAACCATTTTAGGGTGCTTTCTAGTTCTCCCATAGTGACAGGTTGAAGTAGGTCTTCAGATTCTTCTAGATTTACAAAACTTGGGAAATGTCCTACCAGATTAATGATATCAGGGAGGGTGATGGTTGTCGAGGCTGTGAATTGATTTTTGAAATGAGAAATCCCCAACCTGGCTAATTGAGGATGGGTGGAGGCCCAGCCATCCTATTCACAAGGCAGCTACCAAATGGTATTTGAGGCCTTTCTACCATTGGTGAAGTTGTGAAAAAACTTAGTGTTTCCATCACCAGCATGGAGCCATATAGCTCTGCTTCTTAGCCTCCATAATTCTTCCTATTCAAGTAGGATCTTTGCCTTTTGTGTTTCCAGATTCACTAGTTGGTGCTTTGAATTATTTGATAGGTAACCAAGCCCCTTTTCATCCGTGAGGTAGGAAATATGCACTTCTATGTCCTTCAGGGTCTGCTCATCTCCCATTTTTGTTTTTTTAGACCAATCCATAGTAATTTTTCTAAGTTTGTTTAGGCGCCCACAAAAATCAGCAGCCACTCTCTGCTCCCTGGGGGGGGTTGTGACTTCCAAAATTTTGATACCAGTTTGATGTAATCAAGGTTTTTTAAGTACCCAGAATTGAATTTAAAGGGGGCACGAGGCTTTTTTGATGGGCCAAAGATTTGTAGATATATGGGAGAATGATCAGATGGGCCCCCAATGCCTACCTATTGCTGGTAAAGGGTAAGGGAATGGAGGAGGTTTTCATGTAACAGAAAGTGATCCAGTCTCCCACCCAGGGCAGCCACACCAGTCCTTTTGTTATGCCAAGTGGGCAATTTTTTTTTCATGGGCACATCAATGAGTTTATACGTCTCCAACAGTGTGTTCATCTGGTCCAATATGGGATCAATCTGAGCATGATGACCCCATGATTCCTCAATGGCCATTGAAAATTTTAAATCTCCTCCGATGATGGTGGAATCCATGACAAGAGGGTGGTCTCCATGGTGTGCCAAAAATCAAGTCTATTCTAATTAGGAGCATATATGTTAATCACCTTCAACTATATCCCTAGTTCACTCGCAAAAATATCCATGTCACTGAAACCCATTCCGCCCCAAGATGAGATATGCTTGACTGTTCTAGGGTTGATTCCCATGGAAAGACCCCCCGATCTGCCAATCGCATCCAATCCTTGGAAATACCAGCCAAGGAGGATGGAGTGAAGGGTTTTGGATACGAAATCAGTTGATCCAAGAATTTCATAGAGAAGTAGGATGTCACAGTTGGAGTTGTACAATAGATGTTTCAGAGCCAATCTCTTATTGGGGCTGGTTACTCCCCTGTAGTTGTAGGATAGCCAGATCATGGGGGAACAGGGATAGAGGGCTCAGATGCTCTAAGTTCCCTTTCAATGGTGGATTGATGACCCTGCGCTACATCAACCGCGGCTTTTCTGATAGCTTTTTTATCTTGGATGGGCGCCCTTTGGATGGCTTAGGGTCAGTCTTTATGGGGGACAACCCCAATCCAAGTTGGGAAGAAATGTACAGAGGTCTAGATCTAAGATTGTAGGGATGTGACCCCATCCCAGAGGGGGATGAGGTATATGTGAGGGGGATCGAATTACCCCGGAGAGATGTAGTTGTGGTTGAGAATTGGGGGGGGGGCGTGGTTTATGATAGTGCAAGTGATGGAGGGGGTAGTGAAATAGGAGGTGGCAGGGGGGGTCGAAGGTATATGCATTGAAGTAAACATAACATCTGAAAGAGACACAGAGGTTATGGGAATAGATTCGTTACCCGGATGGGGCGCTGATCTTGCAACTGATTTGGAGTGCATACGAGGTGGTGAGGGAGGAGTCTTCCGCTGATTCGTTGTCTTCTATGTCACCCTAGCCGTAGGCTCTGGTGGGCCAAGTACTTGTTGTTGTTCACTCGTGTTCCGCTCTTCTGAGAGATGATGTTTTACCCCACGAGAGGTCTTTGATGCCTACGAGGAAAGTAGCAGACAATCCTTGTACATGTGGCCCACCTTGTGGCACCTCCTACAATGGAAAGGGACTCCTTCATAGTCAAGGAGCTGTCTACGAGAGAAATGCCTCCTGTGTAATGTGATTTTCTCTTCAAGTCCCTCCCTTGTATCAAGGTGGACCAGCATCCTTGCCATGGTCATGATTCTGGTTTTCTCATAGGATTGGTCATGCTCAAAGTAAGTCCCCAGTGCATCGTTGATGTGTTTGAAAACCTAGGGGGTCCAAAACTGCATTGGAAACCCTGGTAGTCTAACCCAAATAGGTCTTGCTTCTAATTTTTCACGTTCTGGATCAAATAAGGGATCCCATCTCTTAAGTAGCACAGGAGCTAACTCAATATGCCAATAGTGGGAAAGAATCTAGTCTATGTACTCCTCCCTGTGAAAAGGGAGGGAAAACCAACTTCTAATGACAAGGAGGTCCTTCAACAGAGAGCCCCATACTTCCATGGTCCATTGTTGAAGGTGATCCAACAAGTAGTTCCTGTCGCGGACTCGCCCCACAAGAACCTTCCACACCGTGTCAACCACATCACCCATAAGTACGTCTTCACCGAAGGTCAGGTTGATATTTGAGTCCACTGCTCTGAGCCACCTGCCCTTTTTGGGTTTGTCCGTGCGCTGACCCATGGGGTGCTCCCTTAGTAAACTTCTGCACGCTCCTGAGTTACGGTGAGGAGTAAATAAAGCAGGTCTAGGGTTTGGGATCGGCGAGCTAAAACTTCCCGACCGAATCGGTGAGTTAGGGTTTATGTTGTTGGATGCAGGATGAGTGAAGGAATGTGTTGGATGTATAGGGTTTGAAGGACCAGTTGGAGCGAAAGAGTAATAAGGCATGTTCAATGGCATGGAAGGATGTAGAGATGGTGTGAGGGGAGATTCAAAGGTGGGCGAGGCCTGTAAGCTGGAGCCAAGCAAGTTTAGGGTAGCCGGAGAAAGGGGAGGGCATTCCAAACCGGGGAGGTCATTCCAAACCGGGGAGGTCATCAATGTTGACAGTAGTCGGAATCCATTTTCCGGTGGAGGGCGTGTGTTGTGGCGTCGATTGTGCATCTGTCACCCTGCGAGATTTTGTATGCCTGGGACCAGTGTCGGGTGCAAATTGACGAGCCTAGATCTCTCGCTCAGGCATCAGGTCCTCCTCATAGTCCATGAGGTCCTCTTCGACCATCACTGACTGACAATAAACAAACCTCCGTAATAGCTGGGGACGGTAAGCAAAAACTGTAGAAATGGTGTTCGTAAAAATCGGGCGGAAACCCAACTGCAGCAGACAGCCTAGTGTGGGTCACGAGGTCAAAACAAATTTTTAGTCAGTGACACGATCAGACCCGTGTGGTTAACCACTAGAAAACGCCATAGTATCCACTGCGAGGCTACAGGACCAAGTCTCCATAGTAACCTATGGTTTTGCCGCCATCGCCAAGGGTTCCAAAGCTCGACCCATCTCAGAGTCTCTTTTTCCAAGTTGAAGACTTATTCGTGGGTACCCTTTGAATTCTTTAATGCTGTTTTTTTAAATCTTTCTTTTAAGGTGAAACATAACATACCCCATGGTGTGGTTGCACTACATAACAACATGGACTTCTTTTGGAATAAGTGTCAAGGTCGTAGGGTATCTATTCTGCCAAATTCACTGGGACTTGCACTTGGCCTTGTTCTTTTCTAACATGCCATTTGTGTTGGTTTATCACAAACAGAAGCGAACTGGATGAATGGCTTAATATTTTGTCAGCCTTGCTTATTATTATGTCAACCTCACCATTGAACCACCCATTCATTATTTTTACTTATCATCAATATAAAACAAAACAATTTCCTCCTGTTTTTAGGGAATCCTATGTGAATCTTGATTTTTTCAGACATATGTCAAGGGACTTTCCTGATGTTAATTTTGAAGGGGGATTGTAGGGAAGAGCTTCTCAATGTATGTTTTGTGGATTTTGTTTCCAGGTTATACAAATTTAGTTTTAGGACTCTTACTAGTAGTCGAATCTAGTGTTGGAGAGCTGAGAAACGACACAATGCCCATTCCAATGTACTTATTTTTTTGCACTATCTATCATGGCTTTGGAACCTAGATATCTACAACTAAAACATTGGAATTAATTTCAACAATACTTTGATCCTTCGAAGAATTTTAAAATGTTAAACATCACTCTAACAAAGTTTAAAATGTACATTGAAGCATCTATTATTTTACTGCAAACTGGATGTTTTCCAAATATCTTAAAACCTTTAGAATTCTATGATTTGGTTACTTCTACTTGACTTTACTATAAAGAAAATACTCAAGTTTAAATATCATGTCTACCATTTGTTATCCAGAAATGACTTATAAATTATGATTCATGTCACCACATCCATGGACGACTCTTGGACTTGGAAATATTGTGTAGGAAAATTTCAGCAACGTTAGAAGTCTTGCCCATGGATTGCCTTAGTAAGGAAATTCGATTAGCCCATTTGTCATCTAATGAGATATGGCCATTTCTTTCCTTGTACTAAATATAATCATGCAACAAGCTCGAATTGATGCTTGTGAAATTTAGTCTCTCAAAAGCTATCATGAACAACGTTAGTTTTCCTGTTGTTGTAAAACCACCTTCGCGGCTTTCTTGATGAACAATGTCAATGCTCTAACAATTGCCTTGTATGCATGTATGTCATATTTAGTTAAATGCATTACTCAGTATTGTTTTCCATTGTTACTTAGTCATTTTTATCGATCACAATGAAGCATTTTTTTTCTTTTGTTTGGTATTCATTATGGTATATATCTTTCTATGCCCCAATCATCTATATGGGGCATGTTTTTTGGTATTAATTATTGTATTCTTTGTTACGAAACCCTTAATTAATTTGTACTATGTTTTGACTTCAATTACTTCATGATTGATTATGAATTTACTCTTTATACTTTCATCTACCAATTCAGAATCACTTTAGATTAGTAAACTATAAAATCTCTTATTTTCTAGCCAATTTGAGGTCTCTAATAAAGGATATAAACTTTTCCTTATTCAAAAGCCTAACCTAAGCAATTTTGTTTTCATTTTCCTCATTGTACCATCCAAATATGTGCTTGGAAAGTTTAAGAGGATTGGTAGCCACTGGTGTGTCAAAGATTGGAGGTTCTAAAGGAGTTATATTTAGCTTGCGTCTAAAGAGGAGCAACAAATTCATTACCGAATTTCTAAGTTGGTTGGATTTATAAAAATATATTTTCATTCCCTTTCTCAAAGCGCCATGCATAAATTTTTAATCCAAGGGTATTACGTCTCCTACATTTTCTTAATGTTAGACACTTCATCTCAAAAAGGTTAAGGATAGAATTCACCATTTAGGTCTAATAAATTATTTGTGTAATATTATTTATTGAATTAACAATTTGCAAAATTATTTTCACAATTATCAAGGGCATATAACATGAACAAAATACAATTTCCTTTTCCATTTCTTGAGTGTATATTGTACCTCCACACCCTGTATGATGATAGGTGGTTTAGTGTAGCCCTGAGCAATTCTGAAACCTTTCACTTCACCTCAGACTATATGGAATGGTGTTTTAAAATTCAAATCATATTATTATATGATGTCAAGAATGCACAGGTTTGTTGCGATACAGGCCCATGTGGTGAAGGAGATGAACAAGTTTGGTTCCTTTCCATTTTATTCTTTGTGGGAACTAGATCATTTATCATAGGATGGATAAAAATATCTTCATTATTTATTCATCATTCCATCCATTATTTTCTAATCCTAATTTTCTCTAATGATTGATCATAATAATTTTTTATCCTTGGAAAACAACCAGATATCTCTCACAAACTAAGATTATTGAACTAACAATGGTCGTGATTATGATATGTGAATGCACCTAATTGTTTCCTTTGCCTTGTGAGGTAAATAATCGGATTTCCATGTTTGTGTTTGCTGAGGAATTTCTTGTTTCTTATCTCCAAAATGAATTTGAATACCAACCTTATCAAACTCTAAGCTAATATGGAAACATAGAAGATCGAAGGGTAACAACTCTGTATTCACTATTATAGCTTACATATCACATGTATCAATACAGTTGGATATAGAATAGATGGATATGCTTTCATTAGAGTCATTGCCTAGTTCTACCCATGTAATGACCCTTGAGATTACACTTATAGTATAGGTTAAATTACAGAGAATATGTAACACTTGATACAAATGAGTACAACTTATTGATCTCACTATAGTTGATGTTCTATTAGTATGATTACTTAGGAAAATTCTTATGTGATGCAAAGTAACCCAATATGTGTTGTTCACTAATTAAAAGAAGGTTATGACATATCAATTCTTATGGATATGAAAGAGGTGTAAGTAATACAAACAACTGGATTTTATAGAATTTTTAATGATTTATGATTACATACATATCTAAAAAGATAGAAGGACACTTGGTGGCATCGAGAATGAGGGCATGAATAAGAAGAAACCTGATCGAACCACAGTTTTGATCCAAAAGATTTAATAAATTATCGTAAATCTATTCACAACCATTGATGTTCAATTAAAACTTTGGAATCTTTTTCTTTCATTGTCGGTCCTAGATAATGACCTGAAACCCTTCCTTTTAACTAGAACCCATGTAATCACCTACTAGTAAGCTCGAAGAGAGCGATCAATAGAGATTGCCTCCGGTGACCACCCTATTTATTATTTCCCATGGGTCTCCCAGATGTGTGGTTGAGTAATGAAACAAAAAAACCTACCTACACTTTAGAAATAAGTTGGAGATTGACCCAATCCACTTTCATTTGACACAATAATACTATGTTAATTACAGTGCCTATGTTCTTGATAAGGTGTTGATGATAAAGCCTTGGATTTATGCTTTCATACATGTATAAATAATATGTTAAGTATGTGTATTTAGCTATACATAGTTTAGCTTGAAGCTGAAATATTTATCTCTACAAATAAGTTGAAATTTTTCTCAAACATATGAAGTATGCCCATGAAATTTTGGTCATTGTAGCTCAAGTCATTCACAACCACGAACCAGGAAGCAAACCAACAAATGAGCAATGTGGTTATTCAAACATATGAAGTATGCCCATAAAATGTTGGTCACTATAGCTGAAGTCATTCACAACCATGAACCAAGAAGGAAATCAATAGTTGAGCAATGCGGATTTTCAACACAAAATTTTACTCCAGTCCTAAAGAGCATCTAACATAGTGTAGCTTGAAGCTGAAAAATTTATCTCTGCAACTAAGTTGAACTTCTATTCAAACATATGAAGTATTCCCATGAAATTCTAGTCATTGTAGCTCAAGCCATTCACACGTTCAACCAAAACTGATGACAATATAGAACTTTGCAGCTTCGCATTGATAAAAGGGTTTTCGGGACTCTCCATAAGAAGAGGAATAAATCTCTCCACTCTTGGTAGATGATTTGTCAGATCTCAACATAGGTGGAATCAATTTATGAGCATGCAAAGAGGATCACTGATCTACTCAGAAAGTAAGCTCACTAATCATTTCAGAAATTCCTGCATCATAAAATGTAGACATATTAGTTCCCTTTCATAAAGCACTTGTTAGAATTTTTTTCACTTGTTAGCATTGTTTTAAGTATTTGTTGTTAGCATGGAGTCCTTTAATACTTCAGACTTGGCAGGGACTACCACTGCCTGCAGTCCTTGTTAGATATTCTAATATATTTTATATGTCATTTACAAATATCATATAAGAAACTTTCAAAAAGTAAAGAGACCCTACAAAAGATTGGTTTTAAGATTTTGAAATTCCTATATAATATTGTCAAAAGTATTAAAAGTAGTCCAACACTGAATTAAGTGGTCCAAAGCTCTAGTAACATATCTTTATAATTTCATGTGTATATGTAAATACATGTGTTTATTCATTGTATTGAGAGGCAATCTTCAATTAAATATGAAAAAATTGTTGTAGTGTCATGTTTTATTCTATTATGTTATATAATCTAGCCTAGATTCATCTTGACTCTAGATCTACCAAGTGTCCAAGAGGGATCAAATCATTTTTTTATTCTAAAAGAGATTTTCACCTCTATAGATTTGATCCCCCTCGACGCTTGGTATATCGGGAGTTAAGATGGATCTAAGGTGGTTTAATTTCCACCTTTAAATAGGCTATATTCCACTTGAATACCATGGGTCAATAACATAGGTTCTCAATACCATTGAATCATTTTATTTTTATTTTTATTTTTATTTTTATTTTTATTTTAATTTTATATTTTATTTTGTTTTTATAGCGTTATTTTATTTATTTAATTTTAAATTTTAATTTATTTTTTAAATTTAAAAGGTTTACATTATATATTACATTATTTTTTATTAATTTAATTTTTTATCTATTTATTTATTTTTATGTAATTGTTAGAAACTAGTAAAATTGAGAGGGGGCACGAATCAATATTGCACGAATGACACTATTTTTTTTTCTAAAAATAACAACTTTTTAGAATATAAATGTCAATGGAACAAGGAGAGAAACATGCACACATAAAGCATAAGTAACATCACAGGAAGACACTGATATTTTTAGGTGGAAAACCCCAAGGGTAAAAATCCAATGAACTATTTTCTTCTTCTTCTCTATTGATAAAAATATTCTCATTTACATAGATCAACTAGCCTCCACTAGCAAGATCTATTGGCCACCACCAAATTGGAGCCACCACTCCTACAATAGAAAGATCAACATGCACTTAGCTTGAAGCCATAACTTCCATGCATAAATAGTTCTGCAGCTACAATGAAATTTTGGACTGAATCACAATTGCAAATACAGATGATATCTTCCATAAGTAAATCTTCAGCTGCCACTAAGCCACTTCTCTGAAATATAGATAAATACTCCACACATACTTCCTTCAAAACAAGTCTTCAATTCCTGCACAAAAATATGATTCACAACTAATATATGTTCTATGAATAATTCTAAAGTTCTACATAATCTATTACAACCAACAAAAACTAAACATTCTCTCCTTAGCACATCATGCACACGCTCTCTCACACTCCAAAAGAACCAACCAAACTTTATCATAGCCTCTTATTTGTAATTTTTTGGGATGGTTAAATCAGTAAATGCATAAGATGATGGAGCACTCAACAACTATTTTCATATTATGGAATCAGTTTGAATCATTCTCCTTACCTTTTTATTTCCACTAACTTCATTTAATGAGAAATATTATTCACTTTAACCACCTTATAAAAGTTATACAAAACATTTCGACCCTTTTTATCAAAAAAAAAACGGGCAAACACCATAGGAAAAAACAATAGAAATATCTAGAACATGCGCATAAATCGGAATTTTCACCTAAATGATGTAAACACGACTTTACTGAAGGAAAGTTGCATATGTACATGAATTGTCCATAGAAGAGTAGCGTATGAATCACAATTTGTGAATTCCTCAATTTATCGTTAGCCAACATTTGGAGCTCATCTTCAAGAGTGAGTCAGAGATATCATGACAACCTTTTAAAAGGCATATATAGGCCTCAATACATGACATAAGACTCATGGATATATGACATACATCAGGTGACATCGATGGAAACACCAACATGCCAATAGTACTAATTTAATTTACTCAAATGTTAAACATTATGTTACAACATCGCTATCATACTAGGCTGGAGAGCACCTCCTAGTGTAATAAAATTAATAAAACAAACCTAGATCCATCTTAACTATGGATCTACTAAGCATCAAGAGAGAGATCAAATATATTTTCACTCTAAAAGAGGTTTGCATCTCAAGATATTTGATCCCTCTCGCACTTGGTAGATCTAAAATTAAGATGGAACTACTATGGTTTAATTTCTCCCTTTAAATATGTTATATTCCACATGAATATCATGGCTCAATACCATGGATTCTTAATACCATGGGTCATTTTTATTTTTTATTATTGTTTTATTTTTATATAATGTTATTTTTTGGACCGAGTTGAAATGTTTACATTACATTATTTTTTTATTTTTATTTTATTAATTTATTTATTTATCTATAATTTGACTTATTTCAAAATGTTAATCATTACATTAGAACATCTCTACCATACCGGGCTCGAGAGCGCCTCTCGGCGCAACTATATCAAACTTAACTTTGGATCTACCAAGTGTCGAAAGGGATCAAATCTTCTTTCACTCTAAAAGAGGTTTTCATCTCAAGAGATCTGATCCCTCTCAGTGCTTGGTAGATTCGAAGTTAAGACGGACCTATGTTGGTTTAATTTTCCCCTTTAAATAGTTATATTCCAAATGAATACCATAAGTCAATAAGAGGAATTTTCAATCCCATGGGTTATTTTTATTTTTATTATTATTTTATTTTTATAGGTAATTTTTTTGTAAAAAAAGAAATTACCAAGTTGAAATGTTTACATTACATTACATTAATCTTTAGTTTTATTTATTTATTTATTTATATTTAATTTTACTTAGTCAAAATGTTAAACAACATTACAGCATCTTTACCATATGGACTAGAGCATCTCTCGGCGCAATAATAAAAATAAAAATTCGATGTTGTTGTTGTTGTTTGTTGGGTAGTTAAGGTAAACGAAGTTTACGGATGGTTTTTAGCTTTAGGTATATGAGAACCCATGGTATTCATGTGGAATATAGCCTATTTAAAGGTGGAAATTAAACCATCATATATCCATCTTAACTCTAGATCTATCAAACTCATAGAGAAATCAAAACTCTTTTGCACTCAAAACAGAGGATTATACCTTAAGAGATTTGATCCCTCTGGACATTTGATAGATCCAATGTCAAGATAGATCTAGATTAGTATATGTTTAATCATATAATTCGGTTCTTGAAAGTGAAGAAAAAAAAGCCTCTAATAAACTTAGAATTGAATTTGAGAAATGAGAATTAATAAAAATAATGTCCCTTATACTATTTATTTAATTAATAATTTTATTATAATTAAATTAAAATAAATTATGAACTATGTATAAATTAATAATAATAAATTTGTTATTAAAAAAAATATATATTTAAAATACATTTTCCCTTTTTTAATTATATAGTTTATTGAATTTTATTTCAAAACATTTTAAAACTATAACTTATCAGGCAGCTTAGTTTGAATTGTGATGTTATAAAGTATTTTGTAAATCATGAATAAAGTTAGCATTCATGAAAAATAAATGAAAGGCTCCCAGATGCATTCTTGGACATAGGATAAAGACCAAAATTTTGAGATTCGATTTACATAGAATTATTTATATTTATAATGTTTTTTTCTTATATATAACTATGTAATTGGCATCCAAAGGTTAGTAATTTGCGTACTTTATATACTTACAATTTTATAACCATTTTAATAATCAAGACAATTCAATTGAAGCATAAAGACTAGTTTACTGCATTGTCCGTAAACTGAATTATATCACCAGCTTGATTTAGGTGGATTTTAAAGGCTTTTAGTTCATTACAAAATCAACTAGAGAAAGGTTAGGCTTATTTTTGGGTTAGAAATACAATTATGCAAAAAAATAATTAATTAATAATAAAAAACATAACAATAAAAATAATGATCATCTTGAAAATACTAAATATAGAAAACCAAATTGTAATAGATTTTTTTTAAGGGCTAAAATGCATTTTACAATGAAGTCATCAAACTATTAAATAAGCTATACTAGTGTAGCTATATAAAACGAAGTCATCAAACTATTAAATAAGTTATACTAGTGTAGCTATATAAATTCATGGTTTATAAATGCCTCACTATTAGGTATCAAATTTGAAGGGTTGGATTAAATTTCAAATAGAAAGCTTAAATTTATTTAATTTTTCTATGTTGATTAGTTAAAAATAAAGCGTTCTTTTATATTAAAGTTAAAAAATAATTTAAAATTTTCTATGTAATTTGGTTATTTTAAAAAATTATTAATTGTATAATAGTTAAGAGTATCATTTTCAAAACATGACATTTTGATTATGAAACTAATTTAAATAATTAGAAACAAATTTAATTAATTTAATCATGTAAATGAATTATTCAAACTATTGAACATTACAAATTTAAATAAAATATCATGGCATTTAAACTTCTTTCACACAATGAGAGATATCATTGTGTCTTCATAACTATACTTTGTTGGAAACTTAACTATTCTAAGAGGCGGGCGAGGGTAAATGATTATAGGGCATTCATCATCATCAATTACAAATTTTAACTTTTCTTTCCAATAGTTATGTGAACAATTAGATAAGTAGTAATATATCATAAGAATACCATGTAAACAACATAAGAGAAACACATGTAGAAACCAAATATAAGTGGAAACTCATAAGGGGAGAAAACCACAAAATTTTGTTTTGATGTAAACACAAGCACTCACTCACTCTTTTACATTGAAGTTTGTAAGCTTCTTTCTAGAGCAGGCTTCAACCTCTCTTTTATTTTGCAGGCTACAACATACTAGAAACACCCAGACCCACTTCTTACAGGTTCCAACCTGTTTGTTTTCAGGCTACTACCTGAATGGAGATGCCAATCCCTTGATAAAATTAAAAATTTACTTTTTTGTTTACCTGGTCTTTGAATTATGATTTTTTCTTTTTATTTTGTTTGGTTCTATACTCTAACTCTGCCCCTTTATCTTCTCTACTCCTCTATCTCACTTATGCTTATCCTCCTCTCTATATTTCTCTCTTTTGCCACATAATTTTCGAACAAGGCCTCTCCACCATTCAATCAACTGGAAAAATTTCATTCCAAAGATCCATCTTTATATAACTCCCTATCCCTTTGTATTCCAATGCATGGATTTGAAATTACCTTGTTTTCTCTTTGTATTCCAACATTGCCTCTTAATGGTCCACCCATATGTTTCCCATTCTTTGGAATTCTCAAGATCAAAACAAAAACAGATGGATCTTGAAATATTAAAAAAAAAATAACATAAGCCAACTCCAATAAGTGCATTATTCTTTGCATATCAAACATTATAAATCCATATTGGAAAGACTCTAGCACATTGTTCTCATCTATTTCATATGAACATAATTTTGATAGGCGTTGCATTTCTAAAGAAAGGATATCTTCATGTGAAACCTTCTCCAACAACTTTCCTTACCTGACACCATCACCTTCATCCCATATAGAATTTGATAATTGATTGTCTTCTTGAGAAAAGGCATTTCTTGTTTCATGCTGAGATTGAACAAGAGAATCAAAATCCCTCCTTCGAGGGGGCATTATCCTATGCTTAGAAGCTTTTCTCTTTTCCCTTATCTTTTATCCCGAGACTCCAAAAACTTGCTGCAATACAAAATCTAGCAGCATTAAACCACAAAATCACTCTCCATCATCAACATATACTTAGACATCAATGTTAACATCATATGATTTGACAATAGCATACTTTGTCCTCATCCATACTCTCAATCTTAAGCATTCATACAACTCTAACTCAACAACACATCTTACTACTAAAATCCTTCAACAAAATTCTCTCAATCAAATAGCCATAATTCAACAAAAGGAATAATCAACCTGTCATCAACCTTGTTAACTATCTCATACATGTGTGTGTGTGTGTGTGTGTGTGTGCGCGCGCGCACCATCATTCATCTAGATCAACAAACAAATATGATGCAAGTGGTCTATATTGAGCATTTGTACAACATATTAACAACAGTACTCCTAAATCGTTTCAACAAAAGAAAACCTAAAAAATGGATCTAGATTTTATATCACCCTATTAATTTTAATAGTACTTATAAGCCTATACCATATCATCAACAATAAACAATATTTTTGAATATTTATTGTAACAACCCTGGTGAAAATTCCATGTAATAAAGGTTAATAAAGGAAAAATAATAACCAAGGTTATGGGAAACTTGTTCCAAGCTGAATGTTGGAGAAAACATCCTACTATGGGTTTTCATTTCATTTATTATGGCTAAGGAAATTGACGAAGGAAATGGAAAAGGCTTTGGAAAGGAATGAGGCATTAATTGGAAATTTATATATGAAAATAATGGAAATTAGGAGAAAAGGAAGGTGAAAGGTCACATGTTGCATGTGAGGAGGAAAATGAAGGAAAATAACGAAAAATTGAAGAAAATAGAGGTCTCATTAATAAAAAGGCTTCTAAGGATCAGTTGGTACCTTTTGACAATTTAGCTTTGGAGCTCTCTCTCTATTCTCTCTCTCACACACTCTTCGACAATTAGAGTTTTCTTAGAACACATCAACATTGTATCACGAAGAGAAAAAAAGGCAAATGAAAGCAAAGATCAAGCAAGGAAGAGCAAGATCTAGCAGCTACAGTGGGATTAATTGCAGGTATCGATTTTCATGTGTGATTTTCTTGCTAGATTTAGCATGTATGGTTATGCATGTGTGTTCATGTTTCTCTTGTTGTCATGGGCATGGGTTTTTCTAGGTGTGACAATGTTTTTCGGCCTAGCCTTTCCATTTCCAGATACCCATGGTGTGATGGATTCTTGTGTTTTTGGTTGATCTAGATTTCCAAATGGATTCAAAACTAAGTGAGGTGGTCTCTGAAAGAAAGAACACATGGCCTAGTGACCTTTGAACTGAAATGTGGGTTGCACTAAAGCTGGATTTTGTGTTACCTCAGTGGGCCTAGTAACCCTCAATTGGTGAATGGAAGCATATATAATAAATCCTAGTGATGGGTGCTCTCCATCAGGCCTAGGAATCCCGGGATGGGATATATGGTAAAGCCTAGATAATGGAGTTTTAATTGGGCCTAGGAATATCAAGATGGGAAATATGGTAAAGCCTAGAGACTGGAGTCTCAGTTAGGGCCCAATGATCTGGTGTGGATTGTGGTAAAGTCTAGAGACTAGGAGACAGGAAAATTCCTCACAGTGTAGGTGGAAAATTCTGGTGGCATCCATGCTTTTTTAGGGCCTTGTGATCCAATGTAGATTGTAGTAAAGCCTGGCTCTATTTAAGGGGGTGAGGTTGTGTATCTGCAAGAAGCCCTAGTTGAGTTTTTGTTATGATTCCCACATTCATGTTTGGAATATGGCACGGGGGTGATTGACTGAAAGGAAGATTTGGTTCAGCCAATCTATGGTTAGGTGTTTCATGGAAGTCATAAACCTAGTTGGATTTTGCATTCATTAATAATATTTCCTTCTCCTTGGTATTTCATGTGTAAATGTATTGGTTTATATGTCGATTCTATGGTTGTTGTATCCTTATTATTTTTGTTGTTTATATGTTGGTTACAAGCATGTTTTATGATAGTGATGATATATGGATCTCATCACGTTTTGATTTGTAAATGAATAATCAGTGAACATATGACCTAATATATGATCATGTGGCTAATGTGATAAGGAATCAATTGTTCTTAGCAATTCTTAGATAAGTATGACACCCCTATGCTCAAATATGTTGTTATGACCTGTAGATTACATATTTGTGACATGTTTGATGAAATGTTTGTCATGGTGAGTAGGGGTCGAGTGAAGTATTTGTTAAAGTATTTTAATTTTTATCCTTATTTCGATGTTACTTTTCATTCCTAAAGGTCTCATGGAGTTTTAGATAGTGGCCTATGTGATGGCCCTAAAAAAGTGGCACAAAATTTGGGGTTACAGGCTCAAAACTAGCTTAAAAGACCCCATTCGCTTGCATGCCCATGCTATGAGAGTGACTGGAGGGTACCAGTCGCATGCACACCCAATTCATCGGAGAAATTGAGGCTCTAGGTCAATGTGAGGTTAAGTTGCATCAGGGGTTGGTCACTTGGAAAGGTTGGTTAGCTCTTGGACGTTCTGTAAAATGTGTAAAAGGTCAGGTTGGTTTTGTTTTTTCGGTTCCACTTCCTTAACTATACATGGGGAGTTGAACCATATCATATTATTATCTTGTCACATGTTTACCCCATTGTACTGGTTAACTTAGGTAAATGTGGGAGGAGGGTGTTACATCTGTGGACTGACTTATCACAATGTCTATCTCTCTTAATAAGCATCTTAGAAAATTTCTTTCCCTTTGCACTAAAACCTTTGTGCTATATAGCCTAAAGGATATTCACATGGATTTGGAAATCACCTTATAAATTCAAACAGTAAATAGTATCTCTCAATAGTAGCATGTCATTCAAACCTTCAGTAATGAAAACCAAACTTAGTTACTTCAATATGTAGCCTCAACTTTCCAGATATCTCTATATGAGTGTTATGGTCCTACAACAAATATGCTTTTGTCACTGCCAAGTTGATATTCCTCCATCTATTTTTCTTTAAAGGATGATATATTTCAAATGGGTTGTTCAACGGGCCATTGTCTAAGCATCATTATGTTGCAGTTATTATGAAGGTTAAATTTTACAAATGACAAATAAATATTGAAGTCTAGATGTCTTGCTATATCATGATTCAATTCAAGGGTGAATGCTCACTTATCTTAGATGATTTTGATGACATGATCCATGCTACATTGGTCAATCATGCATTTCCTTTAGGTGATCAAGAGTATGACCATGAGAAAGGTGATTTGCATCATAATTGGGTGGACAGAGGCAAATGTGAAATTATATTCCAATAACATTTCATAATGATCATGTCGGGTCTCCTCCCTCATAGAAACAACCTATAGAAGTTTATAATTGTTACTTTAGATAATTTCCTATTACATCTTTATACATACAAGAGCACTAGGTGATAGGAGCTTAAAACCATGCCAACATCATTTTAGACCTTGCAATCTTCAAAGGTGGCTTTGAAATATTGGATCTAAAAACCTCTCATCACAAGTCAACATGTTTGTAAATGTCGAGGATAAATTTTCAGTAATAAGAGACCCTTGTTACAAGTCCAGTCACTAAAATTCTATACAAAAGTGTTGATTATAGAATGGAGGCGTAATGGATCCTTGGGCTAGTTTTAATAGACTGAACCATTGACACATTTGATTGAGAATTTTTTGAACCAACACTGATTGCAAATTTTGATGGGAAAAAGAAAAACTACTTTTTCAACTCGTATTTTCAACTTATCTCCTTATGATTTTACTCAAATTTTGAGTAGGAGCACTCATTGGATGCAGAATTTAATTTTTCATCTAATACCCATGTTTCATACTTTCGATAGATTCTACTACACAAAAAATGTGGAATAAATGAAAAAATATTATTGCAATCACGTTTTTCCATGTATTCCACATTTTTTGTGTAGCAGGGTCCATCGAAAGTATGCAACATGGGTACTCTTTGGATACAAAATTAAATTTTGCATCCAATGAGTGCTCTCACTTGAAATTTGAGTAAAATCATAAGGAGATAAGTAGAAAATACGAGTTGAAAAAGTAATTTTTTATTTTTTATTTTTAATCTTTTTACCTTTCTACTCCAAAAATGGTGAATCATCCCTCATGGTTTTCATCATCATATTGAATCCTATTGGTTCTTATAAATTTTATTTGTGTTGTACATTTTTGTATTGAGACCCATTTTTTACCTCAAATTTTTCTAATCGATTATATGTTACTGCCTAATTTTCTAATACATAACCAACCACACTAAAAAAACAAGGTGATCATATAGTGAACCAAGAAATAAAATGGATTGTTTCATATGAGTCTTTTCCTATTTTTGATAATATTCGAATAAGTGACATTTGAAACAATTAATTAGAATAATGGTGCTTGATCTTGGGTTATCATATTTGCATTACTTGTCAATGGAATACCAAGCCATACACAATGAACAAACTATATAAGAAAGGATTGTTGGGTAACTATAATGTATTTTTTGTATAATAACGGCTTGATATCACTAGTAAAAAATGATGAAATTAGTGACTAGGTGACTAAAAAATTTAGTCGCCGCAATTATTTCAAGTGAACTACTACTAATTTTGAGCAATTTTAAGTGACCTAACTAAGAATGACTAATTTAGTTTAGGGATAAAATATATGACTAGACAATAAGTGACTAAACTAAAAGTGACTAATTTAGCCTAGGATTAAAATATATGACTAGATAATAAGTGAAAAAATTAATAATGATTAATGTAAATGACTATTATAGTTCAGGAATAAAAATATGACCAAATAACAAGAACAACAAGGATATGAATTAGTCATTTATGTTAGTAATTTTTAATTGTGTCTCTTTAGAAATGGAAAATTGAAAATTTGATACCCAAGTGTTGCATTTCATTGCAGGGGTCTCTAAATCCATCTGCAATGTTAAAATTTAGAGACATGGGCATCTTTGAATCCATATACAATGTTAAAATTATGAATACCTTTTTGTCTCTAAAGTTTAACATTACATATGGATTCAAAGACCCCCTTCTTTGAATCCATATGCAGTGTTAAATTTAGAGACAAAGGGGTCTCTAAGTACATATGCAGTGTTAAAATTTAGAGACCCTCGTCTGCAATGTTAAAATTATGTAGATAGATTCAATGTTATGAAACCAACTCATGAAAAGATAAAAAAGATAGATCAACTTCTTAGAAATAAGCCTCTTTAAGGGGGAAACCTCCTTTACATTACACAAATGAACAATTCTTGGATGATACAAATGACAAGACCTCCTTTTCTATATATAGGTGTTTAAGGGGTCATAATATAAATCAGAGCCGACATAAACAATAATAATGTAAGGGCACAATAATAACAATAGTGGGCTTCTATGGGGCACAACAATATAATAGGGGGTTGTACTAATAAACAATAAGGGGTTACACTAGTAGTATAGGGACCTAACATGCCCCTCTCCTTCAAAAAAATTTGTCCTCAATGCTTGAGTAGTTCTTAATGCTTCTGTATAAAATTCTTGTCCTCCCATGTGGAATCTTCAGTGGGTAAGTTTTTCCACTTGATGAGATACTCTGAAACTGATTGATTTCGTAGCTGTCGGGTTCTTGTTTCTCTGACTGCTCCAGGTTCCAATATGATTTTTTCCTTCCTCGTCAAGTTCTGGCAATATTATTTGAATTGGGATCTTCTACAACTTTTGAATGAGTGGCCACACTTCTTCGTTCTTCTTCCATTCATCCCTTGATTTGTTTATCCAATCTGGTTGGATAATAGAAATAGCATAAAACAATGCTTCCACATCCTCATCCGTTCTTGAGAGTGCATCTGCAACAACTTTTTGCTTCCCTTTTTTGTAGATGATTTCAAAGTCATAACCCAAAATATTTGTGACCCATTTTTTATGTTTTTCTAAAGATAATATTTGTTCTAAAAAGTATTTAAGACTATCATAATCCATTTTTACCTTGAAGTGTCTTCCCATTAGGTAAGGTCGCCATTTCTTAAGTGCATGTAGTATTGCCAACATTTCCTTCTCATAAATAGCTTGCTTGAGATGTATCCGTAAGAATACCCAATCGCCTACATCAAAAATTCTTTCACTGCAATGTTGATCTCCCTATTGTTTCATCCGATTTTGCACCAAAGTGGCGTTATCCTTTAAAAGTTGGAGAACTTGTTGTTGATGCTCGATGTGATCTTTCACTACTTGAATCTTTTGCTTCTTGATATGCCCTTCTATCTTGAGAGTTTGAGGAGTGGCAATTTCTTCCAATGCATTACAAGATAGGGTCAGATTCAATTCTTGATGCTAGATGTGATGTTTCACTTCTTGAACACTTTTCTTTTTGATATGTCCTTCTATCTTGATAGTTTGAGGAGTGGTAATTCTTACCAATGCATTGCAAGATATGGTCGGATTCATTTCTTCTTTCTCGATGTGATCTTTCACTTCTTGAACATTTTTCTTCCTGATATGTCCTTCTATCTTGAGAGTTTGAGGAGTGGTAATTCTTTCCAATGCTTTACAATATATGGTCGAATTCATTTCTTCTTTCTCAGGGATTGGCTCCTGGTGTATATCCTCTTCTTTTGATGTTTCTTGATCCTTTTCTTCCTCCTCTTCACAATCTATGTAAAATAATTTCTTCTCAACACACTTATGACCTTTAATGTAATTGTTAACATAATTGTAACAAAGCCCTTTTGCTCTTTTTTCTTCCAATTGTTGTGGTGTCAACCTTGTAGGTTGTGGAAGGCTAGGAGAAACAACACTTCCATATTTATAGTTGTGAGGAGTAGACTTCCTTGTTGCCATAATTTTTCTTTCCACTTTTCTTGCCAACCTGAATGCCTTCTCCAGTGAATCAAGTTCCCAAAGATGAACGTATTGTTGAATGTTATCCTTTAAAGTCCATATGGAGAAATCAATCCTAAGCTTCTCTGGAATATCATTTTTCCATATATTCAATTTTTTTAAGTCCTCAATGTGCTCTGCCATTGAACACTTTTGTTTAAGATTTATTAGTTGCCTAAAGAAGGTGTTGCTCTTTGTATCCTCATAATGTGCTATCATTTCCTCCATGAAAATTGACCACATAACAAGTGGTTTATGAGAACAAAGCCCTTTATACCATAAAAATTGATATGGTTCAAAATATGAAAATGAAATACATACCTTTTGTAGTAGTTTCACCTCATGTAGATCAAACTATTGCTCCATTTACAGTATCCAATTTACTGGATTCTTGCCATCAAACTTCCTCATATCACCTTTTATTGATTTTAGGAGATCGATCTTGAAAGAACTGTAACTCTGTAATTTCAGATCTCCAAGTTCTGAAATTGTGTCTTGCAGTAGCCCTCTGTTTTCTCTTTCTAACCCCACAAGTATGATCAAGATTGGATTTTACAAGGAAGAGTTATGTCAAATCTCCCACGATGACCTAATTATAGCCTGGTTCAGTAGAGCGCAATTGTACGAAGTGCCATGTGTCACTGTTTCAACCTTAGGATTTAAAAAATATACAAAAAAAACTAAATTCCATCCTCTTTTTGTAACTTCTTATGAAATTTCAATCTGATACTCAAAGATAAAGTTATGACGATGTTCCCAAGGTCACCTATTTACAATGTAATTTGGGAGTCTTCAAAAACCCTAACTTCCTCATATTATATCTCCGAAAATATATCGAGACAAGATATGAAATTTGGACCCGAGATTCACCAAGATGTTACTTCACATGGGTTTTAATTTCAGAGTCGAAACCTATGTAGAAAAAATATTATATCAAAAATTCCACAATTACCTGTTTGAGATGAAATTCTGGAGCTTGCAAAAACCCTAAATTCCACAGATCATATCACTGAAGATATAGCAAGACAAGATCTGAAATTTGGACCCAAGGTTCAAAATGATTTCTTCTCAAATGGGTTTTTTTTTATCTTTTAAAACTTTGTAGCGAAAAGGTTATAGCAAAATTTCCACGATGACCTGTTTGTTTTAGCAAAACCCTAGAATCCAAAGCTTTGATACCAAATGTTATGAAACTAGCTCACAAAAGGATAGAAAATATAGATCAATGCCTTAGAAATAAGCCTTTTCGAGGGGGAAACCTCCTTTATATTACACAAATGAATAATTCTTGGATGATACAAATGACAAGACCTCCTTTCTATATATAGGAGTCTAAGGGGTCATAATATAATCAAAGCCGACATAACAATAATATTGTAAGGGAACAATAATAACAATAGTGGGCTTCTATGGGGTACAATAATATAATAAGGGGGTTGTACTAATAACAATAAGGGGTTACACTAGTAGTATAGGGACCTAACATTCAACAACCCCCTTAAAGGGGTCCATAAATCTATCTATAATACTAAAATTATAACACTTTTATGCAATCACTACTAATCCAACATAAAAATTGCTATTAAAATTATTAACCACAACACACATTAACATATTCAATATCCTTGTCATAAATAGAAAAATATATATATATATAGATGGGTTTATTCTTAATGAATATCATGACCACCACATTTTCACTATAATTTAGTTTTTAACAGTTCAATATATAAATATACATAGAATAAGGAAATATGTGTATCAATGTGGAATAAACACTTGAATCTAGGAAATTGGTCCTTTTTTAGTATTAACAAATGGGGTTGGTGAAGCTATAGAAAAACCCTCTTTATTTTCTTCCCTCCATATTTATTTTATGATCACAAGTTTATTTTATTTTTCATTTTAAATTTACCTCTACACATTTACATTTATTTTTAATTTTTAATTTTTCTCTGCACATTTACATTTATTTTTCATTTTAAATTTACCCTAGCACATCCCAATGAGAAGTGGTGCTTCCCAAGCCACTTGACAATCACTGAAGGGCCAAGTATCAAGTAAGAAAGAGAGGTGGATGCTCTACAGGACAAAGTGAAACTACTACAGGTTGAAGCTGAAACAACCTTGGATCCAACAGTTCACAAATTGAAGTGGGATGAAATTAACGAGTTGGACCCTTAATCACTGAATGACGAAGTATCAAGTGAGAAAGAGAAGTTGCCACCTTGCAGGACAAAGTTAAACTACTACAGGTTAAACCTAAAACAACCTCAGATCCAACAATTCACAAATTGAAGCGGGATGAAATTAACGAGTTGGACCCTGAAAGACTTCTCATTGATTCAATGTGTCGAGTTACTAATGAAACTAAATCTTTCAGAATAGCTAGTCTTCATGGATCCTACATTGATTCTAGATATTCATTCATGGACTCTAAGTCATGGAAGGCTCCTCCTAGATTGAGTTGAGGGGTTGGCATTCTATCGGTATGATGGAAGCTAGGAGTTAGTGGAACAGGAGTTTGTGGAAGCAAAGGAATTCTCTTTACCCGGCGTGGTTAAGTCAATGGCATGGTGTGTGGACAACCTTTTTCCTAGGAATTATATGTTATTATGAATACTTTAACTGGAGCCTTCTTCAAGCTCTTCCCTTGTGGAAAAAGTGCCCCTCCTCTTGTTGTGTATCTTCCCTCCGAAGAGCTTCTCCTAGGCAAGGTACTCCCCCTTTCAAATTAACTTTTCTTCTACTCTCTAATTTTTTTTCCATTTTATAATATCAACATGGATTCTCAACCTGAATGGATGTACTTTATTTCCTAATGAATGAGGCCTACATATTCATCATAACTGCAAATTCCATAGCCACTGCCATGGCCCTGTACCCACACCGCAAATCCAATGCCTCATGCATGTAGGTGTTTAGTATGGAAAGGAACTTCTCTACTCATGTCCAGAGCTCCTACCACTAGCTTATACACTAGGAATTTTACTAATGTAGCTTCTTCAATAGAGGAAAACAATGGCTTTAGACAACTTCTTTGCAGAGTTGTACATAATGATTTCCTTCCATAATCAGGGTTAACAGCTCTATCTACTAACCTAAAACCAGTTACTACTTTTAAGTTTTCAGCCTTGGAAAACCACTATATACAAGTGCTTATATTTAATTGAATATAGAATGGGAGAACATATAAGGCTCCCTAGCATGTACACAGCAGAAAATGAAGACATCTTATATCGTACATTTTCCAAAATATCCTTTTTATTCACACTATGTTCCTAAGATGGTGTTGCAATGATCATTGGCCTATTAAATTCATTTCGTGTTAGTATGTTGTTGTTATCACCAAAGGGTGGAAGTAGACTATCCTGTAAATGACATGGCTAACCATTATAGACAAGTCTTTGTTGGCAAGTACTGTCACAAAAAAGAAACGCAAAAACACATTGTACTCCCTTTTTTGCTCCTAGGAAATGGCCCTTAGTTCTATGCAACATTTGGCACAAGAATTTTCAATTTTTTTTTTTGATTCATCCTAAAACCATGAATGGACTGGGAACAAGTACCGAGTGGTCATTTCCAATCTAGAGCACATGTTTTCAAGGCTTTATATATATTGTTAATTCAATATTCAGCAAGTGGTTCTATGATTCTAGCTTGAAGGAATATTTTTACATTAATCCTCCATATTTATACTTGGTATTTGGTAGAGATGTCAATATTTATGATGTCCCTTTTACTATGAGGTTAGAGGTAGGTTCGTTTTCCTTTATTGGGAACTGAGGGGTTCCCTAACATCTTAATTCCTCCATCTAGATTGAAGATGCCTAGCTCTTGGAGGTGTTAGGGCATGGACTTAAGATCTTATGAGGACTTCCTATAACAAATTCCATCAGGTATATCACTTCCTTCTTTCCTTTTGTCCCTTCTGCAGTTCTGCTAGTGTCACCAGGTGACAGACAAAGACCTGGTATACTTATGGAATTAGATTTGTGAAACCATGGATCTCCTCTCCCTCTTCACCTGGTAGACCAACCCCCATGACTCCTAAGAAATTTGAGTTCTCGATCTCAAGAGTGAGCACAAGATAGTTTCTCCTACCCCCCACCCCTAGGGTCTGTCATCATTAGGTTCTTTCTAGTGGCCTAGATTATTAGGAGATTATCGGCAGATCATTCTATATTTTCTTGCAAGGTTTTATTGTTTGAACCTCTCAAACCCGGAATCCCTCTTAAGGACATTCTTAGATAGTGTATTGGCTCATTTTACACAATCAATGATTGTATAGGGATAATTCCATTATCTTCCTCCTTGATTTCCTCCTCTATCTCTATTATGGGTGGAGGGCTTCCCCCTCTCATTCTTCTCCTACTTTTGGTGATGCGCAGCATTTTATCTTGTTATTTCTAGGGCCATGTTTAGTAGTTTAGTTTATGTTATTTTATGTTTGACCTCTTAGAGGTTAGCTTATAGGAGTTTCTCTAGCACTCCTACAGTCTGTCACCACTGGTTGTACCTTTGCATCCCATTTACCTACCCTTTTGGTCATTCATGGATATTCATAAAATTATCTTATATCATCTTTAATGCCAGCAAATAATTTTATGTTACTGTATTTCAACAAAATCCCAAAATACCTTGACAACTTCCTAAACTAAATTCCCAGGCATAACCTAATAAATTCCCTAATGGAATTCCTAGGCATAACCTAACAAATTCCTAAAACCAAATTCTAAAGAATAACCTAACAACTTCTTGGAAATGAAAAGTAGCAACTACTGGAATTAAAAAATTATACTTTTAGCTAGTGAGTTGATATTGTGGGGACTATGTTGCCCTATAACCTGGGTGCCATGTGTCAACCTGACTATTGTTTGGGAATTCCACCCTAGAATTGGCGTGTTGTAGAATTAACAAGAATTTTGCAGCTTCCCTAAGGAAGTGATTCTAGAAAGTTTGCAACTGTATTTCATCATTCTCTATAAGGCATTCTATGGTAGGTGTTAATTCTACACAAAATGTTGATGAACACCGTAAACTTCAACATATCATAATTAGGGAGAACTAAGACACTTCATTCAAAATCTTCATAGAGACTATCAAACACATTGATTTGCAATGAATTACTTATTTAAATCCAAATTTCTATAATAAGGTGGTTAAGAAATATAGAAAATTGGATGTGTTAGGTTTTTTATACTCATGAAAATGTTAGTGGAAGATGAGAAAACCAATACATTTATGAGGTTCAACACCACCCCCAAACTGAAGGAATTGTACACCCTTATGCAATAAAGTCATCCATGTCATTCTTATCTAATTTCCCTAAAATCATAAATTTTAAATGGGTTAGTGCATTTTTATTTTATGATAGCCCATGATTGACTCAATTTACTCCAATTGTTCACGTTCACTTTCTGCATTTATTGGACCAGTGCTCCTCTAGTTCAAAATTGGATAGCATAACAAGGGAAATTTGAATCCAACTCCTATCCATTGAATTTCAAGATGCTTTACAAAGCTAGTGTAAAGGTGAGCCCTAAATATAGTTGGCTTGAGATTTGGAATTGAGTTGGGTTCCCTTCTCTTCAATTCTTATGTAAGTTCATTCCTTCTCATTTGGGAATTCATAGTATGGTCACTTCAAGTATCAACAAAGGCTTTGACATTCTCTAATAATTGTGTTATTCCATTTCCCATTGGGTCTAAGAATGTGAAGCATTCAGTAATTCTCATAGATAACCTCTAATGGGGCATGATCTCTACTCAGACAAGCAACTCAACCTTAGATTTGTAATCGTTATAGGCCCACAATTCTTCAAACCTTTGAATTTCATTCTACATAGTAGAGATAAATGCCTTAAAATACCATCCTCCATAAAAGGACGAGGAGTCAATCTTGTGAGGTTACACTGGACAAAATTTTGTAAATATAACTTGCATTCTAAGTTTTGCCTCTCAAGAATGCCTATGAAATAAACAAAAACTACCTAGTTCATCCACATTAACAATTGGTAGATTTTAAGCATTCTTCTCCAATAAAATTTTAACCGTTTCTTCTTAAAATATAAGGCATATGCTTTGGTAGGTGGCCTACATTTTATCTCAAGCCCTGATTTTGGCCATCCAAATTGATTCCTTTGATTTGAAACAAAATTTGAGATCTAAATGCATACTTACATTAAATGGCTAAACCTTGTGGTTTGTGTGAAGTACTAAACCACGTGCCCCTCCTGAATCGGAAGCTGGAGCAATATAACTCCCATGTCTATCGAATGTATGAAGGTGCCTATTTGTATTTGATAAATATTTTGGAATCAATTGCAACTAATTCAAGAATGGTTCCTTTAATGCAAAGCATGAGGGTGTAAGCATCATAGGAAAAAAATTCTAAGTAATTGTTGTAAGCATCACAGGAAGAATATTCTACATAAGCTTCTCATGAGGTTATAAAGTTACCATCCAAGTGTTTAAGCATTCACGTTAAATTTGTTTGGGAGGACCTAGAATTTTCAAGCTGGAGAATTTATGTTGCATTAATGGAGGCATTCAAAAGATTCATTTTTGTTCAGTTCATGTCCAAAAAAATTGATAGCAGGATCCCTTTACCTCCAAAACTCTTACACCTGCAGGATTATATCTGGGATTTGGATAGAATGAGGCATGTTGGTTGTTACAATATTACATGTTCACAAAAACATTTATGTGAAATTATGCATCATTATCACTAGGTATTAGGTGTTAAAAAATTCAATACATTTTGGATGAAATACCTATTTTGAATGCCTCAGTCTAGAATTTTGGTGAAGGCTCCATATCCACTTGTAGTTAGTCTTGAATTTGACCCCTTCAGTGAATGTGCATTTCTACAACTTTATATACAACTCCATGGATTGAACTTCTACAAGTAGCATGGGTACTTTGTTGAATGATATCCTCTAAAATTCTAATTAAGAACTCATATCTACACTTACGGTGATAGTACATTGCTACAATGCCACATACAACTCCATGGATTGAATTTCTACCAATGATGTGGGTATCACATGTCCACAGTAGGTCCTAATTCTTTAGTACAAAGGATACATTCAACATTGTAATTTAATGATGACAAGCATAGTTTAAGGGGGGATAAGTTTGCATTGAAATTTTTTGGAGCACTCTAGAGTGATTCCATGCATTTCACTTACATGTATGCCCATTGGTGGTAATCAATGCTAATAATTATTACAGAAGAATGTATATCTATCAAATATTTTAAGGGGTTTGGGTATAACAATGGCAATCCAAATGTTTAGCTACTTTCCTTTGCTCCATTCATATTTAAGCACTTGAAACATGTTATATAATTGATAGAACATTGGCTACAATTGTTACCCATAAATGACATTTAGGACATTATGAGGGAAAGCACGCATCATAGAAATTCTCATCGATATGAAAATGCATAGAAGAGAGCACAATATTCTTGCACGAATACAACTATTCTTATTAATGTGCATGAAATTAGAGAATGCATCTATTTCATTATTTCAAGCTCTAATGTTTTAATTTTGAATTAGAATATGTTTTCATTTGTATTACATTATGAGGGATTCCCCAAGCTTTGTTAATCTAGAAACTGACATTGAGATGCAAGTCCCTAGGTTCGGTTCGGTTGATGTGATAAGCATCTTCTGTGAGGTCCAACACTAACTTTTTCTTCTGTATATTTCATCAAGTAATTATTGTAAGTTCAACACCTTACTATGTGTGTGTCTTTATAATATAGGTATTGAAATTTTTTTATCCTTAGCAAGTATTGTAGATGAATTTTTGTCCCAAGGTTGTCATCCTTTCCCTTAACCAATCTAGAGCTACACCTAGTTGGCACAGTATCATGTCCTATTATTTTGTTTTATGCACTATTCTCTCTTTTGTTATGTTATTTATTCTTCTGCCATGTATGTTCTCTCTTATTAGAAGGCATAGTCAACTTCTTTTTTAATATCTTATGTATCTTCATCCTCCCCCTGTTGGCATACTACATAAGATTAGACTATTGTTGAAGGATAAATGTCTGCTAGTAAGGATGGTGTTGAAAGACTTTGGTCCTCATTTTGATTGAATCATTGTACCATGTTCATCATCATTTACCTTAAACAATCTAGATAGCCACATTAAGCTAGCGCAGTTAGAAAGATAAGATAAGATAAATGTATTAGTGGTTGAGTTATTTCAATGAAAGGTTTCAAATTTACTAATTTTTCTTTTTCCCATTGTTATAAGGAAGATCTAGGTTCCATCTCATTTTAATTTTGGCATACCTTGTTAAGTGTCAAAATTAATTATTTGTCTATATTTTAGAGGGTCTTCCTAGAGGGGAATCCATATGTCCTTGGAATCACGATGATTGTTTCATTTCTTCATTCCATCTTTGATTAAAGTTTTGCATTAAAAAATGGTAAGTTGGGCCTTTTTACTACTTGCTTTTCAATGTGGGTTTATTCAACTGTATTAACTATATTCTAATATTTGCCATTTTTTGTGATATTGTTGCTCCTTGGTAACATATATTCACTTTTGGAACAAGAACAAGTCAATGGAGGTCAGTGGTGTGGATGTAAGCAAATTCTTCCTTTGTTGTAGTCCTTTCTCTAGCTTGTTGATTCTCTTTAGTTATATGTTAATTTGTTGGTTTCTTTATGATGTCTGTGTGGTGGAAACTAAGTATTGGATGGACCAAGGCATTTTCCTGAATGTTTTTTATATAGAGTAGAGGGTCATGGATGAAGTCTTTGGATCTAAAATTGCAAGGGTGTAACAACAAAACACACAAGAATACAATAAAGTTGATATGCTCTATTAAAATGAAAGTTCAAATTAATAGTTTTGATGGAAGAATGTACATATTTTAATGAGGGAAATTAGTCGCACAATGAATGAAGACATGGTTTTTAACAAGGGAAACCAATCACTGTGGAATGGAGGAGAAATTAGTTTTTAACAAGGGTAGAATTTCGTTTTCAAAAGTTAGAGCTTATCAAGATCAAGGGTTTCTAAATATAGGTGTGCATTGACCTCTTGTTGTTGAATCGGAAATGATTTGGTTAGTAAATCAACTTATCACAGTTTTTTTCCTCTACATTCTATGTCATTATAAGTGTTAGATGAATCGCAACTCCCATGCTAGTTGTTTTCCAACTCAATTAGGATGAATTTCCATTTTCTCAATTTTATATTTGTTATAAGGCACAAAAGTTGAGATGTCTATGACCACTGTTTTTTTGGATTTGACCCAATTGCCAGAGGAAGTCTTAAATTCTTTTCTAATTTTTCTGGTGCTTATTTTTCAAACATTTTATCATTTTGACTTGTTAAGTTGTTAATAAAATGATGTTATACTTGCTTTTGTATTTGCAGTTACATCATGTGGGAAAGAAATCATAGCCCCGAACCTGTTAAGGGAGAATAAAGACAAATTTGACCTTGTGATAAGCAATGTCTATATGCCTAACATGGATGGATTCAAGTTGTTGGAACTTGTGGGACTGGAAATGTACCTTTATGTTATCAAAAAGTGTAGCAGTTCATTTGGTAGACCTAGAAGTTTGATTGCTTCTTGTTTTGTGTTACTTCTTTTGTCTATTAGGTTGCTTAAAGGGTTTATGGCAGCGAAAATATCCCATGTACTAATGGAATGATCCAAGCCAATTAATTTTTGGTAGAACAAGGACTAGAAGTAGTGAAGAAATGTAGAGGATTCACACTAACTTGCAAAGAAAAAAACGGCTACCTAAGTACAACAATCTAAACTTATCTTTTTTACTTTTGGAACCTTAAGCCCTAGATAAGGCAACAAGTTTCATATAAAGTAGGAATTTCCAAGATAAGTTATGTGCTACATGTTCCATGGTCTTTTATAATTGAATTTGGGTTGGTACTGAAGATAGGGTTATTTAGAGAGGATAACTTGCAATTTTCAATTATTATAAGGAGCAATGCTTTCCTGCTTTAATTGTCACTTACCGTGTACTGGAAGCCTACATAAGTGATCCTCTCCCCAATCGAATGGGTAGATATTACAGAAAAATTGAGCGTATATTATTTAAGTCATAAAGACTTCCCAACATAGAGGAATTAATCAAAGAACCACCACCCATGAATTGTAATATAATTTTCTTAATCATGATTATGATTACTATGAACATGGCACTAAAATTGTACATTGGTTTATGGATTCTCATAGTGTTTTGTTACACTAAAATGTTGTCTTTTCTATGATATAGTGATATCAGAAAATGGCTAAACAAGTGTAGTGATGAAGGGGATAACTCATGAGGCTTGTGAATACCTAATGAATCCTGTCAAACTCGAAGAAATAAAGAATATCTGGTAGTATGTTGTGAGAAATAAGGAGGACAATGAGCAAGGATCGTGACAAGTTAGACCATGGAGATGCAAATGACAAGGTTAGTCATGGACCAGAGGATGGAGAACATGGTTCTAGTGCCCATGATGGAACATATTGTAGTTGAAATCTTAACAGGAAGAGAAAAGAACAAAATGATGATGAGGATGAACATGATATGGAAGACCCTTCAACATAAAAAAAGCCAAGAGTTGTTTGGTGAGTGGAGTTGCATCAACAATTTGTCAATTTTGTTAATACATTGGGAATAAATAGTAAGAAACCTTCCTATTTAGAATTTTAACTTTGAAAATTTATCTTTTGAATGTATTACCATTGACATAACGAATTACTTGTTACCATAATGCATTTCTTTGCTACTCATTTCCTCTAGAAGCAATTTGTATTCATTTGAATTGGAATGTAGTCCTATGTAAACAATTATTACATTTACAAGTAAATCAATTTTCTTTAGAGGAGAACTTTGCATGATTATCTATGAATAATAGAATTTTTTCACATGTCTTTTGATGTTGATATGATTTCTTTGTGATACAGAAGTCCTTCCAAAGTGAATATTGGAGCTTATGAATGCTCCAGGATTGACATTAAAAAATGTCGCAAGCCATCTACAAGTGTAGTTGAGTTTCTACAATATTTTTTACGTATCTAAAACTGAGTCATCTTTCATGCTTATATTTTGGAATTCAATCTCTAGATATGTTGCATTCTTTATTTTTTTATGATTTCGTTCTTTCTACATGTCTCTTTGATCTCTAATTTAAATATGTGTATGGATTGATTAAACCGAGAAGTCACAAGTGACTCACATATTTGACTCAATTGATTAACATTAAAAGCTTTTTTTTTAATGGTGTGTATTTTCTTTTTTGAATAATCTGTAGAAATATAGACTGTACTTGAAAAGGCTTAGTGGTGTGGCTAGTCAGCAAGGTAGCATGGGCAATGCAGTTGGAGGAGGCATAGAATATTTTTTTGCTTCTCTTTTCCAAGTGGATGGAATTAGTGATTTGCAACTTCTTGATTTATCTAGCAAAATTTTTGCTCATGATCTTAAATCATTGCAAGCAAGGGTTCTGGGTAGATTAAATGGTTCAGTATGCTTAGGTTTGTCAGGTGTAAACCCCTCTAGAATTCTCCAATTTTCCTCTCTTCCAGACCTTGGGAGAAACAAAATAAATGGAATATCTCAAGGAATTGCACCTGTAAACAATCCAAGGACTACATTTCCTTGTTTATCAACTGGAATTGAACTAGATCAATTACAACAAAAACAACAAATTACTAGTCTTAGAGATATAATTTCTCCAATGGATGATGTTGAAGGATTTCACACAATGCAGCGGTAGCTGACATTTACAAATAGTCTTCCTATTGGCATGGGTGGAGGAACTAGTGGAAACATCTTAGTGAATTTAACAAATAATTCTTTGGTGTTGCAATTGATGCAACAGTGGTAGCAGAAGCATGGAAGGGGTCTGGCCACCTTAACCACTGAAAGAAATGTTGGTCAAAGATTGGGGGAAAGTGATATTAACGTGATAATATTGTCTTAACCACCTGCTACTAATGTAAATCATGGCAAATGGGCTAATGGTGCAACAGTGCCAGGGTTAGCAACAAATGAACATTCAGTGGGTGGCCCTCTAAGTAGTACATGTTTAGGTGTGAAGAATTTAAGGGAAATAATTTTAAATGCATCGAATGTTAATTGTATGTCAATGGAATTTTTGTTCCTCCTATCAGTTTCGTTCTAGGCCCTAACCCTCATCATCTTAACCCAACAAAGATATCTTCATGTCCTCTATTAATGTAGTGAATAACAACACTAGGAACATAAGTGAAGTTGCGCCATCCGACAATAGAAGACCTATGATTCCAATTCTTTGTAATATGAATGTTGGTATTAGACAGGATACGAATCAGATTGTAAATAAGACATGCAAAATAGTAATCAAGATTTGGGAACCATTTCAAATCCTCTATTAAGTATGAATTTCATCCGAGTATCTCTTCTTAATTAGAAAGTTGTGGGAACATATATTGCTCAACTTTAGGGGTATAACACTGGTTTTATGATAAAAATATGAATTTGGATTTCAAACTCCTAGTGAATGAAATTGTTCCAGGGATTGGTAGATGATGTGAAAGTGAGTAATCCATTGTAGACAGTGGATTGCTCAAACTATACTTACTCTCAAATGTATGATTTTAATTTTTGACATATCAAATTTGATTTTGAATATAGGATCTTTCTCTAGCACTCCTCCTGAGGAAAATTAGGATGTCTCCAATCTCAGAAAAGTTTAATGCGCCACCTAAACAAGGAGATGGTGACCTCACCCCTTTGATTTCATTAGAGAAATCCATGGAATCCTTTCAAAACTTGGGTTCTTAACCTCATATTGAGTAATGGAGCAATCAAATAAGGAAATGGTTATCTCAAGTTTTGCTTAATCCTCTTGTTCAAAAAATTGAAACTAGTCATAGCCAAGTAATATATTCCTCAAAATATACTTACTCTCAAATGTGTGATTTTAATGTTTTACATATCAGATTTGATTTTGAATATTGATGTGCGCTATTTCCAAGATATGTTATGCAAACAGCATCAAAGCTTGGGATTTCTATCACCTTAACATAAGTAAGCATTAATGTACCAAATTCTAGAGTATCTTGTGCTACTTTATCTAATAATATTGTTAATGAGTGGCAAACAAAATTTATCGTTGATGAGGATGGAGTTCTTCATCAATTGTGTGCTACTCCCATACAAGCATGAGATGCTCCTCCTAGTAAGTTACACTACTTAAAAGCATTGGGTGTGTATTTTATGTTGTCAAAAGGTTGAGAATTACTTTATAAGTCACTATAAAACATCAATGTTTCTATCTCTGATGATTTCTTTACAAGCTCAATGTTTCAGTCCTTGATGTTGGGTCACTTTTAGGCTTGAAATGTTTAGGTTTCAAAGAAATAATGTAGTGCTCCGCCTTTTAGCATGTTTTTTTTTTTAGCATATTTGAATAATTTCTATTCAAATTCTATACTTTGTATCTATAATTATTGTGTGTTGCATTCTGTCTTGAATGTAGCTTCACAACCACCTTTGTTGGGCCTTAAACCTCTAAAAGAGAAACCTTTGAATCCTCATATTCAAGAATGTTTGGATGTCATGACTGAAAATCAAAGTTTGTGTGCATTAATGAAAGAAGAGTGGGTTAAGGGGTTCCTACCACAAAGTTGTGTTCGCGCAGATTACACAGTACAACGGATTAAAGGTAAAAACATATTTAAGTGTGATTTTGAGTAATACCAATCTGCCTTAACGACTTTCTCAATCAAGTGGTAACTTCCAAAGTACAGTTGTATGGGGAAATGTGCAGAACTTGTAGAAGGAACATGTGTGCGAGTTTGAGAGAAGAGGGGAATTTTATAAAAAGGTAAACAAAAGATGGACTCTGGAACTACCCACAGATTCACATCTTCTTATGTATCTTTTATGTTCACTTTTGGAGCATCTATAGTGGATGTTGCATGTGGAAACTATTTCTTATCCAGATACACAATCAAGCAATAATGCTTTATTTGTCAGTATCCTATAGCCCAAATAAATATTTCTAAAGAAGTATGTTGCAGTTTTGTCCTCTATTCCTATTATTTTTCATCTTGGAGCATGTGTGCTAGTAGTGGGAAAGCGTAGTTGTCATGTTTTTGCACTATACTGGGATACAATGTTTGAGTTGTCTCTTTAGGTAGACTGACCAAAGTTAAATTATCTAGGTCTTGGTCAATACCAATGGTCTAGTTTGGAGAGGCAAGATGTGGGTGCTGACAAAATTTCCCCATTCTCTAATCCAATTGCAAATAGATCACCATGACCTCAAACTACTTGATCCCTTCCAGGATCGCAAGTAGCATGCGAAAGCACATCCCTTTGGGATAGACAATTTTCAATACCATGGTATAAACCAATTCCTTGTCCTACAAAGGAGGAAATACTAAAAGGAAGAAAAGCTTGAAGATTTTATGGAAAATGTGGAATAAAAACTGTCAGAGTTTGTGTCAAAGGTAGCAACACCTTCACACCAAGGTATTACAATGTCATCACCAAGCCTTCATGGATTAGGTGGCAGCACTCCAATTCTTGTTCCAAATTCAAGATCTTTCTCTAGCACTCCAAGAAACACCTCCCTAAGCACAGTTAGGATGTATCCAATCTCACAAAATTTTAATGCGTCACCTAAACAAGGAGATGGTGACCTCCCCCCTTCGATGTCAATGGAGAAATCCATGGAAGCCTTTCAAAAATTAGGTGTTTAACATCATATTGAGTAATGGAGTAACTAGATAAGGCAATGGTAATCTCAAGTTTTTCTTAATCCTCTTGTTCAAAAATTGAAACCAGTCATAGCCAAGTAATATATTGCTCAAAATATACTTACTCTCAAATGTATGATTTTAATGTTTTATATATCATATTTTATTTTGAATATTGATTTGTGTTATTTCCAAGATATGTTATGAAAATGGCATCAAAGCTTGGGATTTCTATCACCTTAACATAAGAAAGTATTAATGAACCAAATTCTGGAGTCCCTTATGCTACTTCATCTAATAATATTGTTAATGAGTGGCAGAAAAAATTTACCATTGATGAGGATGGAGTTCTTCATCAATTGTGTGATACTCTCATACAAGCACGAGATGCTCCTCCTAGTAAGTTACACTACTTAAAAGTGTTGGGTGCGTATTTTATGTTGTTAAAAGGTTGAGCACTACTTTATAAGTCACTCCAAAACCTCAATGTTTCTATCTCTGATGATTTCTCTACAAGCTCGAAGTTTAATTCCTTGATGTTGGGTCACTTTTAGGCTTGAAATGTTTAGGTTTCAAAGAAATAATTTAGTTATCCGCCTTTTAGCATGTTTTTTGTTTAACATATTTGAATAATTTCTATTCAAATTCTATACTTTGTATCTATAATTATTGTGTGTTTCATTCTATCTTGAATGTAGCTTCACAACCACCTTTGTTGGGCCTTGAACCTCCAAAAGAGAAACCTTTCAATCCTCATATTCAAGAATGTTTGGATGTCATGACTGAAAATCAAAGTTTGTGTGAATTAATGAAATAAGAGTGGGTTAAGGGGTTCTTACCACAAAGTAGTGTTAATGTAGATTATGAAATACAATGGATTAAGGGTAAAAACATATTTAAGTGTGATATTGAGTAATACCAATCTGCATTACTAACATGCTCAATCATGTGGTAACTTCCAAAGTACAGTTGTATGGGAAATGTGCAGAACTTGTAGAAGGAACATGTGTGTGAGTTTGAGTGAAGAGGGGAATTTTATAAAAAAGTAAACAAAATATGGACTCTGGACCTGCCCACAAATTCATATCTTCTTATGTATCTTTTATGTTCACTTTTGGAGAATCCTTAATGGATGATGCATGTGGAAACTACTTCTTATCCAAATACACAGTCAAGCAATAATGCTTTATTTGTCAGTATCCTATAGCCCAAAGAAATATTTCCAAAGAAGCATGTTGCAGTTTTGTCCTCTATTCCTATTATTTTTCATCTTGGAGCATGTGTGCTAGTAGTGGGAAAGCAGAGTTGTCATGATTTTGCACTATACTAGGATACAATGTTTGAGTTGTCTCTTTAGGTAGATTGAACAAAGTTAAATTATCTAGGTCTTGGTTAATATCAATGGTCTAGTTTGGAGAGGCGAGATGTGGGTGTCGACAACATTTCCCCATTCTCTACTCCATATGCAAATAGATCGCCATGACCTCAAACTACTTGATCCCTTCCAAGAACGCAAGTAGCATGCCAAAGCACACCCCCTTGGGATAGAAAATTTTCAACACCATGGTATAAACCAAGTCCTTGTCCTACAAAGGAGAAAATACTAAACAGAAGAAAAGCTTGAAGAGTGTATGGAAAATGTGGAATAAAAATTGTCAGATTCTATGACAAAGGCAGCAACACATTCAAACCAAGGTATTAAAATGTCATCACCAATCCTTCATGGATTAGGTGGCAGCACTCCAATTCTTGTTCCAAATTCAATATCTTTCTCTAACACTCCAAGAAACACCTCCCTGAGCAAAGTTAGGATGTCTCCAATCTCACAAAATTTTAATGCAGCACCTAAACAAGGACATGGCGACCTCCCCCCTTCGATGTCAATGGAGAAATCCATGGAAACCTTTCAAAAATTAGGCGATTAACCTCATATTGAGTAATGGAGCAACCAAATAAGGCAGTGTTTGTCTCAAGTTTTGCGTAATCCTCTTGTTCAAAAAATTGAAACCATTCATAGCCAAGTAATATATTGTTCAAAATATACTTACTCTCAAATGTATAATTTTATTTTTACATACCAAATTTGATTTTCAATACAAGATCTTTCTCTGGTACTCCAACAAACACCTCCCTGAGGACAGTTAGAATGTCTCCAACCTCACAAAAGTTTAATGTGCCACCTAAACAAGGAAATGGTGTCCTCCCCCCTTCGATGTCATTACATAAATCCATGGAATCCTTTCAAAACTTGGGTGCTTAACCTCATATTGAGCAATGGAGCAATGGAGCAATCAGATAAGGTAGTGGTTATCTCAATTTTTGTGTAATCCTCTTGTTCAAAAAATTGAAACCAGACATAGCCAAGTAATATATTGCTCAAAATATGCTTACTCTCAAATTTATGATTTTAATTATTTACATATCAAATTTTATTTTCAATATTGATTTGTATTATTTCCAAGATAGGTTATGCAACTGGAAGCAAATCTTGGGATTTCTATCACCTTAACATAAGTAGGTAGTAATGTACCAAATTTTGGAGTCTTTTCTACTGCTTCATCTGATAATGTTGCTAATGAGTGGCAAACAATATTTACCATTGATGATGATGGAGTTCTTCATTAATTGTGTGCCACTCTCATACAAGCATGAGATGCTCCTGCTTGTAAGTTACATTACATAAAATTGTTGGGTGTGTATTTTATGTTGTTATTTAAAATGTTGTATTGTTTCTAAAATGTTGCAAATCTTATTAGGCACCTATATTTTTACCATGACTTAGTAGTTCTACACCATAGGCACCATTCTCATTGTGGTGTGGGAAATCAATTAGGAAGTGTGAATTAGAAATTCACTATTTTTTAATTTGTGATCATCATGTTCTATACGTTAATAGCTATTCTCATACATGCCCTGATGACCTGGATCATTTTCATTTTGTTTTTCTAGTAATTCTAGCTTACCATGGCATTATATATTAATCTTGTGCTTCTATTTCGAGAAACAATTCATGATACAGTACTTTAAATTTTAGATTGGTAGCAACAATCCAATGACCAAGGACCATACTATTTTAGGATTCAATATCTACTTCTTACACATGACCACAAACCACCTAAGTGAGAAAATTATCTTGGATATGAACAAAGCTCTTGTTACCTATGGATTATTCTTAAAGGTTAGTAAGTTTTCATGTGTTTCTATGACAAAGTGCTTTTCATAAATTGTTGTAGGGAACAAACAGTTGTTGACTTGATAGCAGTTGTAAGCATCCTGCAATACATTGCTTGTGAGTTCACTATTTTGGCTTCCTATCTTATAGCTTTTAAACTTTTCAAGGTTTAATAGAAAGGATTGTAAGTTGGAATATGGAAATATTGTTCATTTTTCTAATTGTAGATGGTGTTGTCAAGGTGCTACAGATAATAGTAGGGTTATTGTTCCTTGCATGTAGTTTTGAAATCTTAAAAGTATTTTTGTTACATTGAATGACATATTCAAATGGTTATGATGTTTTTCAAACCCCTCCTCGAGATTCAACAGTAAGATCAACATCAAAAAAACCTACACAACCATTTGGTTTCGTAAAACATCAACAATAACTTTAGGGTTAAGGAAGAAGAATATTGATGAGGAAAATTCAATCTTCCCTTGAAATATTGGTAGTAGAAAATAGCCACAAATATTAAAGAAAACATAAAATCCATCCCCCCTCATCTCTATTAGCACCTATACAAAAATCGCCTCCTAAAAGTTCTCGTTGACTAGGGCCTAGTCAATATCAATGGTCTAGATTGGAGAGGAAAGATGTGGGTGTTAGCAACATTTCCTCATTCACTATTCATGTTACAAATAGATGACTAGGATCTCAAGGTACTCGATCCCTTCTAGGATCACAAGTACCATGCCAAAGCACATCCCCTTGGGACAGATAATTTTCAATGCCATGGTCTAAACCAAGGCCTACTCTTACAAAGGAGGAAATATTTTTGGAGGAAAATCTTGAAGAGTTTCTGGAAAATGTGGAAGAAAAATTGTCAGAGTCTGTGTCAAAGGTAGCAACACCTTCAAACCGAGGTCTTCCAATTCCATCACCAAGCCTTCATGGAATAGGTGGCATCAATCCAAGTCTTGTTCCAAATTTGTGATCTTTCTCTGGCACTCCAACAAACACCTCCCTGAGCACAACTATGATGTCTCCAATCTCACAAAATATTAATGCACCACCTAAAAAAAATATTATGGAAACCTCCCACCTTCGATGTCATTGGAGAAATCTATCGAAGCCTTTCAAAACTTGAGTTCTTAACCTCATATTGAGTAATGGAGCAATCAGATAAGGCAATGGTTATCTCAAGTTTTTCTTAATCCTCTTGTTCAAAAAATTGAAACCAGTCAATATATTGCTCAAAATATACTTACTCTCAAATGTATGATTTTAATTTTTTACATATCAAATTTTATTTTTAATATTGATTTGTGTTATTTCCAATATAGGTTATGAAAATGGCAATATATCTTGGATTTTTATCACCTTAACATAAGTAGGTAGTAATGTACCAATTTCTGGAGTCCCTTCTGTTGCTTCGTCTCATAATGTTGCTAATGAGTGGCATACAACATTTACGTTTGATGAGGATGGAGTTCTTCATCAATTGTGTGCTACTCTCATACAAGCACAAGATGCTCCTCCTAGTAAGTTACACTACTTAAAAGTGTTGGGTGTGTATTTTATGTTGTTAAAAGGTTGAACACTCCGTTATAAGTCACTCTAAAACCTTAATGTTTCTATCTCTTATGAGTTCTTTGAAAGCTCAATGTTTAAGTCCTTGATGTTGGGTCACTTTCACACTTGAAATGTTTAGGTTTCAAAGAGATAATGCAATGCTCCACCTTTTAACATGGTTTTTGTTTAACATATTTGAAGAATTTCTATTCAATTTGTATTCTTTGTATCTATAATTATTGTGTGTTGCATTCTATCTTGAATGTACCTCCACAACCATATTTACTGGACCTTTAACCTCCAAAAGAGAAGCCTTTCAATCCTCTTATTCAAGAAAGTTTGGATGTCGTGACTGAGCATCAAAGGTTGTGTGCATTGATGAATGAGAGTGGGTTAAGGGGTTGTTACCAAAAAGTAGTGTTCGTGCAGATTACACAGTACCACGGATTAAATGTAAAAACATATTTAAGTGTGATTTTCTCAAATCAAGTGTTAAATTCCAAAGTACAATTCTAATTTGTATGGGAAAATGTGTATAAATTGCATAAGGAACATGTGTGTGAGTTTGAGGGAGGAAGGGAATTTTATAAAAAAATGGACTCTGGAACTGCGCACAGATTCACAACTCCTTATGTATCTTTTTTGTTCACTTTTGGAGCATCCTTAGTGGATGTTGCATGTGGAAACTACTCCTTATCCAAATACACATTCAAGTAATAATCCTTTATTATTCAGTATCCTACCACCCAAAGAAATATTCTGTAGTAGTATGTTGCAATTTTTCTCTCTATTACTATTATTTTTTTATCCTGGAGCATGCGTGTTAGCAGTGTGAAAGTAGAGTCGTCGTGTTTTTGCACTATACTGAGGTAAAAATTTGTAGTTCTCTCTTTAGGTAAATTGACCAAAATATGCCCAGAAAAGCTCCAAAACATATAACAGATAGACTACAACTTGTATATATAGGGTGAAGGTAAAAAAATCGACAATGATGTTAAGGTTCTTATGTGAAACTACAACACAATTATTTTAATTGAGCATCAAATGATAAATAGATGAAATTTTCATTTTTTCTTTATTATTTGTATCCTTTCTGCCATCGGTTAAATATAAGCATTGAATTTGAGCCGAAGTACAAATTCAAGAGACCAAAGTTTATGTAAATTTCTATGTATGATACATATGAAACAAGAATATAGAAGCTAATGAAAAAAAAAGATGCATAATATTTGCAGAATATGAGTGAAACAAGGAGTCTACTCATGTAGGCTCATTCAAAGATTTCTTCCACAAAGAAAAAAAGGTGATAGGATGACTCTTCCAACATAAATAAATATACCCATCCTCTAAATGTATCTCCCAATTTGAATCATGTTTACGAAAAATGGCTCTTTCACAATGAATTATTTTTTCACTAGGGATATGACACACAAATCCCCCTTCCGTAACTCTAGTGACCCACTTAAATTGGCTCTCTTTTCTCTCCATACAAGAAGCACCATCGTATCCTACATTATTAACTAACCCCACTCCAGCCTCGCCTTCAACCATATGCATCTCCTTGTACTCTTTCCCCTTCAAACATACGTTGTTGGAATCTAATAATCTTCATAGATGATCTACAAAGTTCTTAAATCTTTCTATGAAATCAAGAGACGAATGGTCTATATCATTATCAATCAAGAAAAATAATTGGGGATTTAGGTCCTTTATTAATTTGATGAACTTGTCACGAGGGTGAACTGAGGTTAACTAGTTGTCTTTTACTTCATTTTTGTCCAATCCCTGTCCTAAGAGTTGATGAAGATGAAATTGTGCATAGATAACTAATGCCTTGTATTCTTTGACCCCTAGGGATTTCAATGGTAAGGGAATCTAGGAGTTGTGCAATGAAATTAACTTTCATATCAAGATTCAAAGTATTTGCATGTCTCTTTAAATGGTTAGGGAAGTCATTGGAAGGAGTGCCAGCTGAAAAGGGTTCCCCAAGAGTGTCTAATATGATAGTTAACCTTTCGAGACTAAGAGGCCCAAGTGGTCTTCTAGACAATGCCTCCATGAATGTGGGCCATTGTATTCCAGGAGAAACACCAATATCTATTACATGAAGAGATTTATTAGTATTGTCTTCAAAGGCTTCGAGAAAATATGTATTGGCTATGGTGTACAACAACTAATACCATGGACTTACCTCATGAAACTTGATGAGAGCCTTATGAAATAACTTTGTATCTACATAGATGAATTTCTAGCAAGGAATATATGTGTTGGGATGCATGATCTCAGCAATGAAAACTCTCAGCCCATGTGTTGCAAGCCTATGGTTCACATCACCCGAGATTGATGCAAGATCATGGAAGACCCATATGAGATGTTGAATGCAAACAATGTTGCTGTTGGTTATAATCACTACATAAGAGTTTAGTAGTTGTTCAACCCATATTGATTCGTTTGGAAGATTAGGTGGACTACTCTAACATCCACCTTATCTACCTTTATTGCTTCTATTGCTATTGTTGTTACTATTTTTTTTGTTGTTTCCTGTGGCATGCAAATCTAATTGATTTTATTATTATTCTCCATGCATAGAACTTAGTTTTTGGGGCCACATAGTGGTTTCCATGACCCAAACTCTCTTCTGTGTGGGGAGAGGCTGTAATTTTTTTCAATAACATTCCAAAGTTTTCCTTTAGTAGATTGACCTGAAACTCTAACTTTTTTTCTCTTCCTGGTTATCTTGTAGAATCCTCCACATCATTATGTATTCAACAAAGAAACGAATTAATCATTTTTTGTTTTATAAGCAAATGCACATAAGAAATCTATTTGGTCAAAGTTGTGGAATGAATAACAAAATCAGTAGCAGAAATATTAGTAATGTCTTCTTCTCCATCGTCTACCTAGAAAATATAATCCATAACATAGAGCTTTAAGGTGAAGGGAATTATAAGGGAAAGGAGCAACATATCTCATTTCAAGTTATTTTGATCTACTCAGAATCAGAAAATACTCCTTGAAGATCAACATAAATAGCAGAAATAACAAGAAATAACAAGAAAGTAAATATGCTCCAATGTTATAATTGTCTGCTTCAGAGCCTCTTCCAGAGAATGAGCCTCTCATATGAAAAATAACAAAACAAATTTCATAAGTAGTTCAAAGTGTTGGTGTCTTTTCTACTAGTCCACTTTGAGGAAAAGAAATTGTCTCATGTGCTAGAATTTGCATGGAGATGGATGTGAGTAAAGATATAACAACTAGAATGCTATAATTTTTGCTTCAAAGCCTATTCTAGAGCATGAGCTTCTAATATGAAAAATAGTAAAAGAAATTTCCTAAACAGTTCAAAGATTTTGTATTCTTTGTACGATGATCCTCTTTAAGGAAAGGTGATTTTCCCCTATGCTAGAATTTGCATGAAGACGGATGTGAGTAAATATTTGCCCACTAAAATAACATTAACTTTAGATGAATTTAGTTGGACCCAACAAAGTTCTTGACTATTAAAACTTGAATTTTTAGTGAAAAAAAAATCATGAATTAGGGCATCCCCCTCCCTCTATTCTTAATGTTCCAAATGCATGGTTTCAGGAAAAAAAGAGGATGCTAGTTGGATTGTGGTCTAGTAGTTGAGATAACATGTGGTGGCATTAAAGAATCAAATTTGAACCTCGAATAATGACATAATCATTTCAGAAAGTATGGGAGCCTCCTGGTATATGTAGATATGTGGTTATAGTAGCAAGTAAAATATCATTTAAACTAGATATTTGTATATACATAATTGAGGCCTCCACTTAGTAGGTTATGTAATATTGGGAGCTAAAGCAATTCTCATGTATTTTAGCATATTTAAACCAAAGAATTATAAATATTCCAAAGAGGTATTAGTTTAGTGACAGACATAGTGGAGGGCTCCAAACACTGAACAAGTTACTTAATCATGGGCTCGAAAATCAGATCTCATAGATTTTAACAAATTTAAACTTAACTATTAAAAATATTGCAAAGAGGCATTAGTTCAATGGTGAGAAATTATGCCCCAAACATATGATGTGGACCTCAAAGTGAAGATCCAAGGTACAATTCCTGAGTGAGTTTGGGACAATACCTACCCATCATGATGACTTTCATAGGGATAAGAATGGGTGCAAGTCCCAAGAAATTTCAGCAAAACATGGCTTCCGTTATGAATTTCAAAGGAAAAAATAGATACACACCCCTCATGACTTACAAAAGGACAATTATGGGTGCAAGTCCCGAGAAATTTCAGTAGAAGGGGCTACCATTATGAATTCCAAAGGAAAAAAACAGATACACACCACTCGTGACTTATAAATGCAGAAGGGAAAGTACAAGTCCTAGGAAATTTCCAGAAAATGTGCATTCCTCACAAATTTCGATTGGAAAGGACCTAATGCAGCTTCCCCTAGAAATTTTGGTGAAGTATGTAAGTTTATTACAATGAGGTGGGTGAAATATTATCACTCTCTTAACTCATGAAATATTTCTATCCACCAATTTTATACTCTTGTATATACCTAATATAATATAGAGTGTACAGTTTGATTTTCTCTCACACTTTCCTTCTTGTGAGATTGTTCTCATTGCTCTTTCAATTCATGCACATATCAATAAGGTTTATTTTATTTTTTCTATTGTAGTATGAGTTTTGTTTGGTTGTTGTATTATTTTTTTTTTCTAATAAAGTGTATTCCTATTTATTTAGTTTAACCATCTTGCATTCAATTCTTTAATGAGTGGGTATTGGTTACATGATCCACAGACAAAACAATGGAATTTTTTTATTTGTGCAAGATAACCAATTCTTCGCATACCTTTTCTTTTCACCAGTATGTGATTTGTCTGGGTCTACTTCATTTTATTGTTTGTGGAAGTATCATACTGATTTTCTATAATGTATGTGGAAACTTGAAATGTTATATCTCTTTATGTGGAGGTACTTCGAAATTGGAATGCAAATGGATCTCTTAAAATAGAATATAAGGAATTGAATATCCATTTATTCTTCTTAAAATGAATTGTAAAGAAGAGAGTTTTCCTCTAACATTTTTACCGTTTTATTTGGTAGAACACATGGTAGAGAATGATGCACTGCTCCTTTTCTCATTATGTTTGGAATTTATACTGATTGACTGAGTGTTTTGTGTAGCTTCAATGTTGTTTGTTTTATACCAATAACTTCATTTATAGTTTGTTTCATTAGCAATAGAAATTAAGCTTCATTATACAAATATAAACTAAGGTTCATTGTGTAGCTTCATTGTTTGTTTTATACCAATAGCTTCATTTTTATTTTATATGAATAGTTAGTTTTGTGTAGATTCATTGTTGTACAACGTTGATCATAAAAGAGTATTAATTCTTATGGTTTATGGAAAATATGGATGAGTATTAGGATCTGGATACATTGGGAATGTCTTTTTTTTTTAAACAAATATTTTTTAGGATGTAAATGAATATGAAAGAAGAAAATCAAGTGGGTAGATTTGGTTAGATAAATTGGAAGGGGGTATAAATGACATAGGCCTAGAAACAATTCCAAAATGCCATTTGTTTGGAATATATGGCATTTTTGGTAGGTAAGTGGAGATAACATGTGAAAATGATACTATGGAGTACATCTAGTTAATGATGGACTTATTTTTATTTTTTTGATTCACAAAGGAGAGGTAAGGCCAAGATGAAACCAAACAATCACTATGTTAGCAGGAAGTTAACTTCTTATGGACACTAAAGATCATGGCATATTGAGACATGTTACCCACCCACATGTATGGATAACCATAGGAGAATGTTTTTCTTCTATCATGCAATTTTCCAGTTAGTTCTCATACATTATTTATTATGTTGTATTTTTCTTTCCATATGTTTTCACAAGATATCTACAACTTGATTTTTTTAGATTGTAACTTAGCTGATATGGCTTTTATTAAGTTCCCAAGGTTTTATTTTTCTATGGTGATGTCTTATCTGTTTTGTTTATACAGGTCATCTAGCCACTATCGCCCAACTAAAGAAAACATGTTCGAATTTCTTGCTTTTCTGGGGGGAAATGACATTAACATAGTTGATATTGAGGTATATGTCGTATAAATCCTTTATAGTCTACTTTAGTCTATATTCCAGTGTTCATCGTATTTCATGTCTTATACTCGACATTATATCTTCTTTCATTTCAGAAAAGGAACTCAATATTGATGATCAAACGCAGGAATTGAAGAAAGAGGAGAAAAATAACATTGGAGCGACAAATGCAAAAAGAGAGAGAGAGAAGATAATCAGTCTAGTGATACCCATAAAAACAATATCTCGCATGAGACACACACATAGAGACTGATGATCAAGTCTTCAGAGTTAGTGAATTCACCTACAATGCCTTGGCAACATAATGATAATATTTTGAACTGATGAAACACTATTTCATATGTAAATTGTAGTCCAACCAATATTAAGTTGGAAACTCATATTGTAATACTTGACATTTCATATAATATAGTTTATGTGGTTGAAATTATTTATAATTTCACTTGATATTATTTAGTATTGTAATTAATATATGTAACTTTGTGTTTTCATATTAGATGAACATCCACATTGTATGACATTTTTTCAATTTAGTCACAAAATCATACTAATTAATTTATGTTGATTAATAATGAACACATAGAATCAATCTAAAACTACTAAATTAGTAGTTTATAATGATCAATGATGAACACAAATAAACTGAATATACAACTAAATTAGTCATTTATAATGATTCTTAGTTAAAGTAAATGAAATGAATATAAACTACTAAATTAGTCGTTTATATAATGAATATGAAACTACCACAAAAATGTAAATGACTATTACAAATGATAAATTTTTTATTAAAAAGGACAACTAAATTTTGTATATATACGACTATTAGTAGCTAATTTACAATATCTTATAACATGACCAAAATTTAGTCATATTTCTTTGGTCATTAATTGGTTTCAAACAATGACTACAATTTGCATGTATATGACTATTAGTAGCTAATTTACAATATCTTATAACACAACCAACATTTTGGTCATTAATTGGTTTTCTTGAGTGATCATATAGTAATACATTTTGTTGTATATTTGGTCATTAATTGTGAAAATTAATGATTAAATCAATGACAAAATTAATGACCAAATATACTACTAGATGATAAAATTGAGACAACCAATTAATGACTAACCTAAAAATGACTAAAAGTTGGTCGTGTTATAAGATACTGTAAACTAGCTACTACTCGTCACCAACTGAAAAATGGTCATTTATATGCAAAATTTAGTCATTTTTTTAGTAACTAATTAGCCAATTTGTACTAGTGTATTTAATGAGACTTTAACCAATGAATGCAATAGGGGCAATGTATTTAAATAAAGTATCATAACTTGAAACTGAAATTGCTACTCTTTAGATACTCATTTAGAACTATACAAGAATAGACACCATATAGAAATCAATTTGTTGAGTGAATAACCCATAGGTTAAAACCATTATTAATTCACAGAGCTAAAGAAGTAATAGATAAGAAATACAACCCCATAAAAACACCTTTGACATGAATTCCAACTCTGCCAACAGTCTCCCCCTTTGGCATTGATGAAAATACCCCACTTTAGTTCTAAGGAACAATGATAAATGTTTGGCTGCCATGTCTTCAAGGAACACTATTTGGGTTGCTATCTCCCTAACGTTATTCACAATACATGATTGACGCTATCATATAAGCATTGATTATATTCTTCTTTTCTCATGGCTTCATTTCCTTGAGCAACTCCCCCTGAGTTTATGTATTTCTTCTTATCCTCGTGCAAACTTGTCTTTGGCTCTTAATCACCCGAATATGGCGTGCTTCTATTGTGGCTACATTTTCAATGATTTTTTATACAACTCATGGTGTTTCCATATGCTCCCCCTAAGGCCATGTTGACTTCAATTTTTCATTAAATTCACTTACTTCTCTTTCTTCTTTTTCCACACTTTGTTGGGCATCCTTCTTATCTATCTATCTCCTTTTGGTTTCTTGTTTAGACTCATTTGAATGACCTCCTCATTTTGTCTAAATTGTTTCAAGGAACTGAGAAGAATGCAACCTTTAGCCATGTGGCCAAGATTGTCACGTATATAGAAACTTGCATGACCAAGAAAAGGGGAAAAATACTTGTGCATTTTTTTTTGCTATCCACATATGACTTTCCCTTTGATGCACTCCTTCTCTTCTTTGCATAAGACTTGCAATTAGTAGCCTTATGGAAAAAAATATTGCATGAATAAAAATAGCCACAAAAATAACTTGTGTACGTGATGGTGGATGATATTCGTGATGGGAGCTAGCTTCATTGATTTCTTTCTTGAGAGAACTTCCTTTTTAGTTGCATCTTTTGCTACATATTTTATTGATAAACTATGATTTGATTGATCCTACGCTCAAATGCAACATGCTCAAAGTTATGGAAATTGAAATAATTGACATCTTCCAATAAAAGGAGTGAAGGAGTTTTTATTTCTCCTTTGCAATATTGCAGACTTCTTGAATTCATCTCTAGGAGTAGATAACATTCTTACAAAAAACACTTTCTTTTGCTCACTCCTTGGCTGCTGGTTCTTGCTTGTTTCCTTGTTAATCATGCTATTGCCATATTCTCCTATAATCCTTTTAGATATTGTTTCATTATGTCATGTAGCTCCCTTTGAGCTAGATCTATTATTTTCTAACTTGTTTCTTGCTTAAATTGCCTCATTTTTCCTTTCTTTCATTTAGCTAGTTGTTCATTACCTCTTCAAGTCTCCTTGCCCCTTCTAATTGGGTTTTCAAGTTATTAATTTCTTCTTTAAAATCATGCTCTCTTCAAGTGTATGAAGAATTTTCTTTTGATCTCTGTTTTCTATTGACAGCCTTTCTATTTCAACCAAGGATGAGTCAAGCTTAGTTGGGTCTTCATTTGTCTTCTCCTTTTAACAATCAACTATTTTCACACTATGAGAATACATCTCATCCAAATTGACAATCTCCATTTGAGAGAACTTTTACTTTTTCTTCTTTTTCTTATATGTTTCTCCATTGTTGCTAATGGTATCTCTTTCATGCAACACCTGCAACATGTCCCATATATCTTTTGCAAATTTCAGATATATTACCTTATCAAGATCTAGATAGTGAAGTTTGTTGTAAATTGCACATTTAGCCTATCAATTCCACTATTGAACGTGTATTGAAGGTGGATCTTCTCCATAACCATCAATCACTACCTTCCATACTTCAAATTCAAAAGAAATTAATTTAGATTTTATATTCCCTATCCATTCCTTTTGTAGCACTGAGCCGAGACACACTTTAATGATTCATGATTCAACCAAATCTACCTTTCAACAATCAATTTGTCCCTGAAGGAACTAGAATTTGATACCAATTGTTGGAAACTTGAGTATACTGAAAGGGAGGGTGAATCAATATAGTGCATTCATGGTCATCAATTACCATTTTTTACTTTTCTTTCCAATAGTTATTTGAACTATTAGATAAGAAGTACATCATAAGAATAGTAGATCTAACATGTAAATAACATTAAACCATAGCATAAGAATCAACACGTAAGAGAAACACATGTAGACACCGGATATAAGTGGAAACCCATAGAGGGAGAAAACTATAAAATTTTGTTGTGATGTAAAGGAAAACACCTACTCACTCTTTTACATCAATTTTTATAGGCTTCTACCTACATGAGTCTTCAATCTCTCTTTTATTTTTAAAGCTACAACTTGTTGGAAGCACCCTCTCACACTTATTACAAGCTCCAACATGTTTGTTTTTAGGCTACTACATGAAAGGAGACACCAATCCCCTAATAAATTAAAAAACTACTTTGTTGGTTTACTTGGTCTTTGAATTTTGAGTTTTTCCTTTTCTTTGGCTCATTTTGGTACTCTATATTTTCCCCTTTATCTTGATTTCTCCTCTATCTCAAATGTTCTCCTCTTCCTCTCTATAATTCTTTCTTTTGCGTGGCAATTTTGAAATGAGGTCACCACCATTCAATCAACTAGTAGAAATTCATTCCAAGGTTCCATATATAACTCATTGTCCCTTTGTATTCCAATGCAGGTATTTGAAATTACCTCATTGTCTCTTTGTATTCCATTCTTGGTGATCAACCCATTTGTTTCCCATTCTTTTGAATTTTCAAGATCAAAAAGAAAACAAATGGATTTTGAAATATTAAAAAAATAACATAAGCCAACTCCAATGAGTGCATTATTCTTTGCATATCATACATTATAAAGCCATACTAGGAATCCTCTTGCACACTATTATCATATATTTCATATGAACATAATTATAATAGTCTTTGCATTTATGAAGAAAGTATATCTTCCTATGAACCATGTTCAACAACTTCTCTTGCCTGAGACCATCACCTTCATCCCATATAGATTATGACAATTGAATTTCTTCTTGAGTAAGGCATTGCTTTCTTAATGTTAAGATTCAACAACAAAAAAACAAAATCTCTCCTTCCAAGGGGCATTACCTACATGCTTTGAATCTTACCTATTTTCCCTTGTCTTCTATCCCAAGACTCCAAAAAAATTTGTAATACAAACTCTAGTAACAAAAAAACACAAAATCACTCTTCATCATCAACATATACTCATACATAAATACTAACAACATATGATTCAACAGTAGCATACTAAGTAGCCATACTCTCAATCTTGGGCATCAATACAGACTCCGACTCAATAACGCATCTTACTTCCAAAACCCTACAACAACATATGACTTAATACAATAGCATTCTCTTAATGTAATAGCCATAATTCAACAAAAGGAACAATCAACATGTCATCAACCCTGTTAAGTATCTCATATATATATATATATATATATATATTATTTGTGCATTGTCATTATCTAGATCAACAAAGAGATATGATACAAGTGGTTTGTCTTGAGAATTCATACAACATATTAACAACAATACTCTTGAACTAATTCAATAGCAAAAAATCAAATATATACAACCTCAAAGACAACTCTAGATTTTATATCATCCTATCAATTTGAACAATACTACTTAGCCTATACTATATCATCAAAAATAAATAGAAATTTTGAACATCTGTGGACTAAATTGTCACAAAGTCTAATAGTCTTAATATGAAACTTAGCAAATCTCTTTCCATTTTCACTAAACCCTTCATGTTATATAGCCTAATGGATATTCACACTACAACAAATCCTGTGATTAGCATCCTTTTTTACTTCTTTTTTTGCATCTAGAGCCCATTTTTGGTGCTATTTGCATCCATTTATGAAATATGGTGCAAAACTTGACACAAAATTTGCATCGAGTTTTGCACCAAGTCTTACACCAAGTTTAGCACCAGGTATTGCAATAGGTTTTGCACCACATTTTGCACCAAATTTTATGCCAAGTTTTGTGTCATCCTTTGCACCAAGTTTTGTTCCAAGTTTTGCATCAAGTTTGGCACCTAATTTTGTTTGACATACTTTTTCATCCTCATTTGCATCCACTTTTTGCACCTACACTTGCATCAACTTTTGCATCGACTTTTACATCCATTTTTAAATCATTTTTTGCATCCATTTTTTCATCCATTTGTGCATCCCTTTTGTGCCAAGTTTTACATCGAGTTTTCTGTCTAGTTTTGCATATAATTTTGCATCTACTTTTGTTGCATCCACTTTTCCATCTTGTTTGGCATCCATATTTACATCCTCTTTTGCATCTATTATTGTGCCCACTATTGCATCTAATATTTTTGTGCCAAAATTGGCGCCTAGTTTGGCACCTCCTTTTGCACCCACTTTTGATTATAATTTTGCATCCACGTTTGCATCCTCATTTGCGTCTAGGTTTTCATCAACTACTACATCTATTTTTGCATCCCATTTTGTATCCACTTTTGGATCAGGATTTGCATCGGTTTTTGTGTCTTGTTTTGCATCTACTTTTGCATCGACTTCTATTGCATCCACTTTTGCATACAATTTTGCATCCACTGTTGCACCCATTTTAAAGTTCACTTTTTGCATCCCTTTTTACATCTTCATTTGCATCATACTTTGATTCATTTTTTGCAGCTATCATTACATCCGCTTTTACATCCACTTTTGTTATGCCACAATTTGCACCATGTTTTGCACTCACTGTTGTATCCACATTT
>APFE031452385.1:78508-94486 GCA_000404065.3 Pinus taeda | reverse complement strand
ATTGGATGTTAAACTAGGAATTAATACAAAATGCAAACAATTGACATACAAAGTGTTTTAAATTAGAAGTGAAAAATTGTGCAATAGTTGACACAAAGAAGGGAACAAAACATGGCATACAAAAGGATATCAAATTGGGCAAACACAAGGACACATAAATGGGCACAAAATTAGATGCAAAAAAAGACAACAACTAGATGTAAAATAAGATGCAAAGTTGAGCGTTAAAAAGAAGCAAAAAACGTTACAAATTAATATGCCAAATGATGATGCAAATAATGGTGTAAATTTGGGATGCAAAAAAGAAAAAAAAAGATGTAAGAAAAGACATAAAACAAGATGCAAAATGGGGCCGAAAAAAGGTGAAACCAAGGATGCCATATTGGATGTAAAAAATGATGCCTAATCAGATGCGAATTTAGGCTCAAACTTAGACACACAATTATATGTAAATGTGGACACAAAATGAGGCAGAAAAAGATGCAAATTTGGATGGTAAAAACGATGTAAAACTAGACACCAAAAAAATGCAAAATTGGATGAAAAAGTGGGCGTAAATAATGGTGCAACATTGGACACATAAGTAGACACAAAAAATGGTGCAAACATGGGCATAAAAATAGCTTAAAATTGGATGCAAAACTTGGTGCAAAAACAAATACAAAAGTAGACGTAAAAATGACTCTAAATTGAATGTACCATTAGACACAAAATAAGATGCGAAGGTGGACACAACACATGACTCAACATAAGATGCAAATATAAATGCAAATTTGGATGCTCAAAATGATTTAACATTGGATGCAAGAAATGGTGTTAAAAACGACGCAAAATTGGATGCAACAAATGACGCAAAATATGGTGCAAAATGAAATGGGAAAAATGGAGACAAATCAAACGTAAATGTAGACGTAAAAAATGGTTCAAAAAAAGATGCAAAAATGGGCACAAAAATGGATGCAAAATTTGGTGCTAAATCAAATTCAACATATGGTGCAAAGATAGGCACCAAAACTGGTGCAAAAATAGAAGCAAAAACTAGTGTAAGACTAGATACAAAACCTGGTGTAAGACTAGATGCAAAAATTGACACAAAATGGATGCAGAAAAAGACGTTAAATTGGAAGCAAAATACAGTGTAAACTTGATGCAAATGATGGTGCAAAAATGGAAGCAAAGAATGACACAAAATAGGAAGCAAAAGACAATGAAAAATAGATGCAAAAAATGACACAAAACTAGAAGCAAAACCTATCATAAAATAAGATGCAAATCTTGGTTCAAAATTTGACGCAAAAAATGATGCATAGTTTGGTGCAAAAAATGATGCAAAATCTAGAGTGAAAAAGGATGCAAAATCAGACGCAAAAAAGGACGCTTTAAAAATTGTACAATAGAGCCACATTTAGCGCCAGGTTGCTCATCACAATTACAAAAAAAATGCACTAAATTCTGGCGCTAAATCTGGCGCAAATCACTGGTTTTGTTGTAGTGCGATCACATAGCTTTGGATATCACCATATAAATTCAAACAAAAAATAATACCTCTCAATATTAATGGGTGATTAAATGAGTTTAACAAGTCATTCAAACCTTCAGCAGTGATATTTAAACTTAGTTACTCCAACAAGTAGCCTCAACATTCCAGATATTATCCTTATATGAGTGTTATGGCCCTGCAAGAAATATGTTTTTCTCACTTTCAAATTGATCTTTCTCCATATATTGTTCTTTAATGGATGATCTATTGCAAATGGGTTGTTCCATAGGCCATTGTCCAATTATCACCATTCTAGTGCGGTTATTTTGAAGGCTATATTTTACAAATTACAAAGAAATATTGAAGTGTATATGTCTTGTTGTACCATGATTTGGTTCAAGGGTGAATGCTCACTTATGTTAGTTGTGTTTGATGGTATAATCCATGCTACATTGGCCAATCATGCATTTCTTGTGGGTGATCAAAGGTATGATCATGATAAAGATGAGTTGCATCATAATTGGGTGGGCAGAGGCCAATAAGAAGTTATGTTCCAATAAAATTTCATAATGAGTATGGTAGGTCTACTGCCTCATAGAAACAACACATACAAGGTTAGATTTGTTACATCAAAGAATTTCCTCTTACATCTTTGTATATCTAATAGCACTAGGCGACATGAGCTTAACATCATGTAGACAAAATTTTCTTCCTTGCAACCTTGAAAGATGGCTTTGACATATTGGATCTAAAACCCTCTCATCCTAAGTCAACATGTTTGTAAATGTGGATGATGAATTTTCAATAATAAGAGACCTTGGTTACAAGTACAGATATTGTAGCTTTGTGTAGAAGTGTTGTTTGTAGAACTAAGTTCTAATGGATCCTTAGACTGGTTTTAATATATTGAACCATTGACACACTTGATTAAGAGTTTTTTAAACCATCATTGATTAAAAATATTCAGATTACATGTTACTCATTGATTTTCTGATACGTAACCATCTACGCTCAACAAAACAAGGTGATCATATAGTGACTTAGGAAAGAAAATGGATTGTTTCATATAAGCCTTTTCATGTTACTGATGATACTCAAACATGTGACATTAGAAACAATTAATTAGAATAATTGTGATTGGTCTTGGGTTATCATATTTCCATTGTTTTTCAATGGAATACCAATCTATACACAATGAAAAAACTATATAAGAAAGGACTATTTGGTAAATATAATGGATTGTTGTGTATAATAATGTTTTTTTGTGTATTAAGGCTTTGATCAATGAATCTGATATGGGCGATTTATTTCAAGCCATTATCATAAATTTGAACTGAAATTGTTTCTCTTTAGATCATCAATCAGAACTATAAAAGGAATACACACTAGGTATAAATCAATTTGCTTAAATAACCCACAAGTCACCACCATGAGTCATAGAGCTGAAGAAGAAATATGTAAGATATACAACCCCATAAAAACACCTTTGACATTAATGCCAACTCTGCCAACACACTTTATTATGGATATTTTCAACCTTGACGAATAGACACTAGGTATAAATCGATTGGCTTAAATAACCCACAAGTCACCACCATGAGTCATAGAGCTAAAGATGAAATATGTAAGATATAAAACCCCATAAAAACACCTTTAACATCAATGCCAACACACTTCCAACACACTTTATTATGGATATTTTCAACCTTGACTTTTTTTCAAAAGAAAAAAAAAACATTGGTTTTCTATTATTAAATAGAAAAATAGTACATATAAAGCCTGATGTTCATAATATAACTAATATATTAAATGGCAGTATTGGGGATTCTACTACCCTACATAACTACATGCTCCTCTTCCAGAAGGCTACTGGTATGAAAATCAATGATGGAAAATCTATTATTACCACTGTTGGCTGCTCATATCATGAAATTGTATTTGCTTCCCAACACTTTCCATTTAGCAGCTTGACATTGGCAGATGGAATTAAATATCTTGGGTTCAGATTGAAGCCCAATGGCTATAGAGTTGCTGACTGGCTATGGCTTATTACAAAGGTGGAGAAGAGACTCCAGGTGTGGTGCCATTGATACCTCTCCCGGGCAGGTAGACTTATCCTCATTAAGGCTTTCATTGAAGCCACTCCTGTATACTGGATGGCCCTTACCTGGATCCCAAAGGGCATATTAAACAGATTACAACACATCCGCTGCAGATTTCTATGGATGGGCCAACACTCTGGTAGGCTATTTGCCTGGGTCAAATGGGATTCCATTGCCAAGCCCAATCGATGGGGAGGCTGGGGTATTAAAAAACTTGATTTTTTCTCCAGGGCACTGGCTGCTAAACTAGGATGGAAACTCCTTACATCAGATAGTCTATGGTCGCGAGTTGCTATTGCAAAATATATCAAGCCTCAAAATGTGCTGGACTGGTTATGCACCCAACACGGCTCACTCCATAATATCTCCATCATATGGAAAGCGGTCCTTAGCACTCTCTCTCTGCTACGGGATGGATTGACTTGGCGTATTCGGGGAGGTAATGAGGTGCGCATTGATCTGGACCCCTAGGTGGGATGTGGCAATATGCATAGACTCTCGGACGGGCTTATCAGACACTTAAATGATAGGGGCATTACTCACATCATGCACATTGGAGATCCTGCAAACTCCACCTTCCTACAACAGGCTTGGTCCAGCGCCCATCAACTGGAAATTCTGGCACAATGGCAGGCTGAATGGATACAATACACGGAAGCGCTAACACAGGCACACATCAGGCTCACTGATGGCCCCGATAAAATTATTTGGGCCTTTGCAAAACAGGGGGTATATGCCCCGAAGCTGGGATACCTAAAACTCATGGAGCCTCTCTGTCCTCTAAATATCCACCCATCTTTTAAGGCATTATGGAAGCTTAAGTCCGCTCCACGAATGCACTTACTCATGTGGAACATCTTATTTGACAAGATCCTAACTGGTACGAATCTCATGAAAAGATCCTTCCATGGACCTTTTCGCTGTCATCTATGTCAAGCAGAGGAGGAAAGCACTTAGCATTTACTCCTGTCTTGCACCATTATCCTTCAGTTTTGGCACAACCTCACAAATCAGCTTCCGAACTTGAAGAACTGGCAGGGCAACAACATTTTGGATGCGTGGGAAAATTGGTTCATAAACCACTCCAAAAAAGCTCGTAACTTACCTCTTCTTGCCTGTTGGGCTATTTGGATAGCACGTAATCGAGCCATCTTCAAACAGACTTCCCCTCACTGGCCCTCCATCCTACAGCACACCATAGCTGATTATAACTTGATACCCGAAGAGGAATCCTCTGGCCCTCTGCGTATCATTAAGCAGTTAGAGCTCGACAAATCTAAGCCATGGGCTTTCTTTGATGGATCTGCCCAAGATGGGGGATGTGGTGGTGGTGCCATCCTCCACCTCAATGACACCCATAGTTACAAGATACAAATAAACCTTGGCAGGGGCACTAACAATTTTGCTGAACTCAGTACAGCAAAACATATCATACACTTTGCTATCCAAAAACACTGCAGACACCTACAATTATTTGGAGATTCTAAAATTGTATGCAATTGGTTGAATGGTGTTGCTCAATGTCATACTTTTTCATTGAGACACATACTAGATGAAGCAAAAAGACTGACTGCTTCCTTTGAATCATTTGTATGTCACCACATCTACAGGGAACAAAACACCATTGCAGATCAACTCTCCAAAGAGGCAGCGCACAGACACGGAAACGAGTGGTTGATACAAGAGGAGATCGATGGCACATACTACCAGCATTACCATAGACCTTTTGATGATCTCATGGTTGATGGGCATTAGCACCCACCACAGTTTTTTGTTTATAATTTGTACATAAATCTTTTGTCTAGATCTAAAACTGAACTATATTTTCTGTCTATTTACAGCATATATATATGGCTCTCTTCGTAGAGCACGGCTAGAATTTTGAACTTTAACAGTACACAGTTTTGACATGCTCCCTGCGTGGAGCCAATTATGCTTATTTAGTTACTATTCCATCAGTCATTGAACTCGATAGGCACAGCTGCCAATATGTGGAATGATGCATGCATATACAAAATGTAATTTCTTATCATTAATAGAAATTACGACTTTTTCCCAGGGGAAAAAAACTAATATATAACCAAATTATATTTTAAACTTGATTTTGCTACAATAGCATGGGCCAATATCATGGTTTACTAATACCTCATGCCCAAAAAACCATACCTCATGTTCATTTAACACATTCATATAACATTTTTTTAATTAAACATTTTAATTAAAAGAGAACAAATGACATATTACTATTTAAGGTTAAATCCCTATTATCCACTTAATAATTATCCATAATTAAATTAAAATCATGGAAACCTATTCCAAAACAAGGAAACCTTATCAGCATAATTAATATAAAAGTGAATGTAAAAGTGAAGTGATTTCCAATCACAAAATTAATCATTAACAATACAAAATTGATTAATGGAAGAATGATTTAGAAAACCAAATGCACGCACATAAATCATTTTACATTATATCAATCACACATATAACTACATCAATCATTGGTTTAAGATATAAATTATATCTTAACCACACAATCAATTAGTTGAGAAAATCTCTCAACCAAACACTAATCTAGGAACTAGTTTAGTTTGACTAAATACCTGAGATCCAACTAATTAACAATTAAAATACATCTATGATGAGAAACCTCATTCAATGTGCACAAGACAAGTAGGATTTAAAGTTAAATATCAAAGTCCCTCTGTTAACGAGTACTTTCCTTTGATGTTGTTGTCTGCAAAGTATTCATTAGCTTCTTTAAGCATCTTTGAAATCACATAGAGCTACCTCCACCAAGTTGTCTCATAACCCTTATAAAGGTGTAGTCGGAAAATTGGATTCTCGAGTTCTACTCTCAAACTCCCGAATCACGGATCTCTCAAAGTTAATTACTTAACAACATCCCAAGTTATCGCATAACCTCACGAGAAGACCACTCCCACATCTTCAACAAATGAGGGATCCTTCCCTAGATCCGCAATTTCCAAACTATCTAGACAACCATCCATATTGAGTTTTACATCATTCAATCTCTTAAAATTGTAGCTCCAGACACAATCAATCACCTACTTGCAATAACTAAACTACTAGTCATTCTATAGATGAGCTCCCATCCATGGAGATACATGGGTACCAATTGTTGTACTCACCAGTTATCTAGGGAAGTCGTCTAGATAAGAAATCTAATTATATTCAATTTTACAAAATGACCTCTATATCTAATTTTGAAAATCCATCCTTATCAATTTTACAAACAAATTATAAAACAAATTTCTTCTATCAAAATTTAATATGAGTATACAATGATTGATGACCTCCTACAAATGGATGATCTATCAAAAATATGTGAGTATACATAAACATTGAAGTTGTGCCAATTCCTTCTCATGTTCCAAATCGAAGAGGCTTTAAGATAGATAGAAAATGTTAAGATATCCTCCCACATTTATATGCATCTGAATGCATAGCTTCTGTTACCACATCTCTAATCACCCTCTCTGAAATTGCAGTTGTGGTCATTGCCTTGATAATCTGAACTTCACTTCCCAAATCCACAATGCTTGAATTGCAGTGTAATGGCGGTTTATGTTGGTCCTTTTACAAATGACTTGATCGATATATTAATTTGATATGTGCCAGTGGAAACGAAATTTTATATGAGCACGCACGACACGGGAAGAGTACTACAAAGCATATGCATAGAGAATACGGAATACAATTTCCATATTTTCCATCAAATCCTCTTTGAAACTAAAGGATTTGTTAATTACCTGCACACTACAATTCTCCATGAAGAGACCCTCATAGTAAAAAAAATGTTAACTTGGCAACTATGTCAATTTTTACTATGTTTAAATCTTTAACACTCAAGTAATTTCCAAAGTCGTCCATACCAATTACAATATTATCATGGGCTCACATTTTGATATTCCATTCCTGTGATATCCTCCTTCATAGGAAGCATACCATCGATAGCGTACACAATAGCAGTGGGTTCCTACAGCGCATCATTGTGTGTGAGGGCACCAATAGCCTAACTCATGCACCTTTCAAAAAGCATCTCAAATCTCTACCAGTATTTCGGCGAGGTTGTTGGCTCAGTCTCCATTAGATTCCAAACCCTCAATTCAAGCATCGAGATCTCAGTTCATAGGAGAGAGGGTGAAGCTGGGTTGTCTAGCTTGCAACAGCCTATAACTGGATCTCTTAAATGTCTTTAGCCAACACTACCTAGTAGCCATTAATCTCACATTACTTCAATGCATCTATTTCACTTACAACAAATTCAATCAACACAACCATACCACACAATAACATACTCCACTGGACAAACCAACAAGCACTATTTTATCTTTACAGGACCCTTGGTGTCATGCCCACGAGTCATGCAGGCGATGTTCAACAAGGTGGGGTGACGCATCCTCAGTTAAACGTGACAAGCTAGTGTGCAACGAATTGGTGTGCGATGACTCAGTGAGCAGGCGAGTCTGTTGTGACGATGGGACGAATTGGTGTGCAACGAGTTGGGCGGTCGGTTAAAGGTGCCCAGGGCACAAGTTGCGACGAGCCAACAGAGAGTCGAAAAACTGAAGAAGACAAAATTTGGCTAAGCATGGAGATTTGCAATGGTAAGCTTATACGGTGCACGGTTGGGCAAGTGGACTTGGTGGGGCGATGACATGGGTGAGCCGATGTGAAGTTGGGGCATGGTTGGCCGAATTGGGAGGTTGGCCTGGGCAGGCCAACCCACCTTCATCCTTGTGAAAAGTGTATAAGTAGAGGACACATTTGAGGAGAGAAAGCAAGCAATTCAAGGTTCAAACATCTAAGGGTGAAGTCTAAATGATGGTGGATGAGCTTAAGGTTGGGCGAACGAAGTAGGGTGAGGTGCGGGCAGCTCTAGACCGCAGCACCGAGCCGAGGAAGAAGTATGAATGACCGAGCGAACAGAGGTCTGAACAGGTTGAACAACAATTCGATCAATAGACCGAACAGAGGTCTAAACGGGCTGAAATAAAGTCTAAACGACCAGGCGAACGGAGGTCTAAATGGGTTGAACAACAGTTCGAACAACGGGCCAAAAGGAGGTCTAAATGGGCTGAATGAAAGTCTGAACGTCGGGGGGACAGAGGTCTGAACGGGCTAAACGATAGTTGAATGACGGGTCGAACGGAGGTCTGAATGGGTTGAACAAAAGTTTGAACAACCGGGTGAACGGAGGTCTGAACAGGTTGAACGACGGACCGAACAGAGGTTTGAACGGGCTTGAACGGGTTGAACGACCAAACGAAATTGTGAACGACCGGGGCTGAATGGAGGTCTTAAGGACTAAACGAACGTCTGAACAACTGAAGTTGAACGAAAGTCTGAACTACCAAGCTGAACAGAAATCTGAACGACAAGGCCGAACGAGTGTCTGGATAACGAGCCAAACGGAATTCTAAACAACAAGTCAAACGAAGGTTTGAATGACTAGTTGAATGAACCAAGGGGGCACTGGACAATAGGTGTGGGTCACCCTGAATGACAATTGGGCACTACTGAACAATGCAGGTCGAATTGTTGAGTTTTGACAGAATTGTTGAGAGGAAACTTTAGGTTCCTTCACAAAGGTTGTATTTGTATATTTACTTGTAAAAAGATTATCATTATCATTGTTTGACAGACTCTTATCAGGGAGTTGCCCCTCCCATTAAAGATTATATCTGCTATGCATATGTTTATAAATGATAATGATGATGAATGTATTTCCGTTGTGTTAAAAAGATGAATGCTTAGTAAAAAGTGAAAAATAATTTAAGTGTTAAATGTTAGGCGTAATCCTTACTTGAAAGAATTGGTGAAAAGAAATCGAGTAATGGTACCACACTTGCCTATGTGTGGTTGAAAGACTACCGATAAGGCTGTCACACTTGGCCTTCTGTGAGGGAAGCAAGTCCAAAAGTACTTTGATACCAATTTAGAAAACCAAATACACACATAAAAATCATTTTATATTATATTATATTAATCACACATAAATACATCAATAAAAATTCTATTTTAATGAGACACTCACTTAATTAAGCAAATCTCTCAAAAGAACACTAATCTAAAAACTATTTTAGTTAGAGCAAATATCTAAGATCCAACTAATTAACAATTAACCAAATTATATTTATGATAAAAAATCTCATTCAATATACACACAACAAAATTAACCAAATTATATCTATGATAAAAAATCTCATTCAATATACACAAAACAAAACAAAACAAGTACTCGTTAAATCTCCACGTGAAAGTTCAACCTAAATCACTTTCTTTTCTCCATTTTGTGCATTGGAATTCCGATGAACGTGGTGGTGAGGTATCATAACACATATGACAAAAAAACTCAGAAATGGTAATTTTATTCGAGCTGAATACGGGAGGGAGGATTATTGACCCATGCATTTTGATAGAAAGCTACAATGGAAGATGTAATGCAAAGAAATGCAAACGTTGAAAATGAATTAAATTAACTAAGAACACTACGACAGTTGACCCTGATTTCCCCCATGTTGCCTGTAAGAGGACTGATGTTCCCCAACTTCACCATCGATACTGCAAACTGTCTGAGAAAGAGCCCTTCATCTTGCGCGTAAGCTTTCACTATCTCCTTCGCCTTCCCTTGGTCCATGATGTACAATTGTTCATCACTGGCCAACAGCCCCTGCCCATTCACCAAGTTCTTGAAGTAGTTATTGTCAAATTTGGTGGGACTCACCAAATCCAATGGGGACAAGTTATCATCACCTCCCGATTTTGGACACACGGATATCAGCCGACCAAGGAAAGACTTGTCTAGGGTGATGTCTGGCTGCTCATTTCCACTCTGGTTGTAAAGCCTCTGCCGGAAATTTGCGCATCGAGATTGCCCGATGGTGTGAGCTCCTGCATAATTTGCATTTGCATTTTTTGAATGCTACGAAACGAAATGATTGTACTGCAATTTATGAGTTTCAATTGTATACAATATACATACCTGAGAGCGCCACCAAATCTATCTCATTCAGACCATGTAGTTTAAACTTGGTAACGAGAGTCTGGAGAGTTGAGTTGGGCGCCGGTATATTGTCATCGGACCCACTCAAACTTGCATTCGTCGAGTCTCTCCTCCCCAGTAAAACTTCCCAGCTCGGACCTCCACTCTGGTATAAACTCAACAACAATACATCATTAGGAATTATTATTATTTAGTAGACTATAATCTTGTCTTGGAAAAATGCTAGCAAATATGTTTGAAATAATCAAATATTAAAAAGTAAAGAGAATAATGTATTACGAGGACCACTGCGTCGCGAGCTGAAATGGCAAGAATATCTGCACATGATACAGTTCTTGGACAAGCCTTCTCAAGTTCACTCTTTATTTCATCGATGACTTCAAATCCTCTGGCAGAGTTTTTGTTGGGATTCGCTCTCTTCTCACTCACAATGCTTGGACTGTCATCCAGTAGCAAAGATGCGTCGCAACCCTATTATATATATACATATATTAAATTCATAGTTAATATTAAAGCATCACAGCAAGCTTTTATAACCATCCATTTATAAAAAATATTAAAATACGTGTTTCGTGATGTAAGTCATATTGCTAAAATTAAAAAATCATACAAATATTAAAATATATAAATTTATGCGTTTAGAAAAATATGTAACAAATTTCTTGAAGATGGATTTATTTCTTCTTTATTTAATATATAATAGGTTTTATTATAATATTATAAACCAATATTTTTAAAATGATATTTTTATATTTATTTCAGATTCTAAATTATGTTGATTCCAATTCTAAAAATATTATAAAATCTGGCAATAAAAGAGATGTGAAACAATTGATCCTTATCCTCATAATCAAATTCCAAAATATTCCCAAAATCTAAAATCACATAAATTCAATTTAAACTTGCTATTTCATAGCTAATACCCATTTCCATGACGAAAAGAATGTGATTCACCTTGACAAAGCAATCATGGAAATGTAGCCTGAGTAAGGACGCCCCCATTCGAGCTTCCTTCATCACAGCGTTCTGTACTACCGATTTCACTATTTGTTCGACCATGGGGCATGACATGGTATAAAAATTTGGAATCAGATTAGGCTGAGACTGTGGCTGGGGCGGCGGTGGAGTCTGAGGCTGATACTGTGGCTGGGGCGGCGGCGGAGTCTGAGGCTCAGGGCGAGGATAGAAGGGGAATGATACTGAGAATGATATTAAGAATGCCTGCAGCAAACAAACCAGCAACACAGGAATGAGAGTGAAGCGGAGCGAAATGATTACTGCCATTTTCTTATGAATGAGAATGATACTAAGCCGCTATTCCAAATCTACCACGGTACTGTGATGGGATTGGTTATTTATATCACTGCACGGACAGCACTCAACCTCACTTGAAAGTTTTAAAAGTCATGGAACTGAATGGAAGAAGACCCTTCAGCTACTTTACTATACCAGAACCAGAGCCTACGCTTCGATCATATCTTTAATTTTTTTTAAATAATTTTGAAGTCCTCACAATGCAGATTTTACAATCGGTTAACCTTATTACTGAACCAATAACAAAAGGCTGAAGTAGTCCGTGACGGTCGGTCACTGAATTGATCGCTGAGCTTCTCGACTGTAATTGTCGATAGATTTTGTTCACCCAGAGGCGGACCAATAAATATTGCTGTAAAGGGCATTGACGCGATCGGTTCCAAGGGCATTTCAGATCCAAAGGTGCCTGTACACTTTGCCATGGTATTTAAGACTCTGTCACGCAGTGCAGAGAGCTTCCGTGATGTTTGACGTAAAAGCTTCCGCGTCGCATGCATCATGCATGAATATTTATTGCGTCATGGCTCTGAACGTGATTCCCACCGCTCAGACAGTCCAAACGTAACACCAGGTCGAGCTTTGGGATTCTTTATCTTTGCCATACAGCTCTGTGTACATTGTATGTCTTCAAAATCGGTGCAGGTTGGAAGAAAGCTACTGGTCACCATAGTAAGCATTGTGCTTTATTAGCTAGAAAATTTATGGAGCTAACAAACGATATTAAAATGGATAGTTTAGGCAGTTTTTGTTTTACACTTAACAAAATCACAGACACAGTTTAGATCTGATAACGGGTTCTCACTTTGTATAAATATTTGATGATCTTATTTAACAATGTCGTAGTCCAATTACAGAAAATTTGGCAAGGATTTTTGTAAGTCTAAGTTATAGTTGTTAAATTTCAAAATTTTAGGTGTCTTAGATGTTTTTTTGATGGTGTTGAATCTATTTCCACTTTTAAAAACAAGATTCAAACACTCCCTGTACAAGATTTTTAAAAATCTTTTAGCCATCCAGACAATTCCTTGCCTCGCTAAAAAACTACTTTAATAATATCAGTTTTTATGTGTGAAATTCAATGGACCTGTAAGAGTGGTATTATAGCGAGGTTTGGATAGAGTCAGAGTAATAATCCATTGAGTCTCGTTTGAACTGCATTGATATCTATGCGTGAGACCTTGGTGGTTTTAGAAATCAGCCACGACATCACAGCTGGTGGTATTAGAAATCCGGGAGAGTGCCTCGTAGTAGCCTGGAGTCGTTGATCAAGCATAGACTGTTTTCTTGAAACCTTGCCCGGAGACCACTTGTCACGCCCCCAAGCCTACCGTGGTCTTTCAACCGTGCCGGCGAGGTGCGGCACCACCAAACACTTCCTTTTTAACAATACTCGTGCACATGGACTACGTCTAATTCACTTTCTTCTACTTAGTTTGTGATTCTCAACCAAGTATAATTAGTTATCCTTTATACCAATGAACACCCATACACATTCATTATCAACAGCATTATAAAAGAGAAATGTAAAGGGAGGGGCAACTCCCTGCAATATGAGTCTGCCCAACAATATATTATACAATCTTTCGTTTTTACAATGCATAAGTTAAATCTTGGGAAACCCCAAATTTACACTTAGCCAAATATACAACTTCGGCAAACTCGGTTGCCCAGCTCGTCGGCACCTCCACACGATCGCCGCACGACTAACCAAACCTTCGTTCACCTCGTCGCACCGTCGTGTCATTTGCCCAACTCGGGCGCACCTCCAAGTCGCCACACACGGGCGCCTCCAACCGAGACACACCTTCGTTCACAACCCAACACTTCAACACATCTTTGTGCACACTTGCACAATGGGCGGGCGCTCACCCGAGCCACCAAGACACCCTCGTCAAGTCGTCGCACAACCAACACCTCCGCACGATCGCCCCAGGCACGTCTTACCCAGTGCATTCACCTCTTCACCAAGAGCGTTCACCAAGTGCAACTCACCAAGGGAGCACATGAGCTATGCCCTCATCTCCCATCAAATATGCGCACAAGTGACTTCTTCCAAGAGCGAAGAACGAAAGATGATGTTCGAATGAGTCTCCAAGTGCTCCAACACACTACAATATATAGCCATTGCAATAGTGGGTGGGCTGTCCAGCCGACTGCCCACACAATGTCCTGCACACCCATTCGAACGCCCACACTACTAGTCGGCCTACCCCTCATGGCAAGTCGGCCAACCCACATCGCAAGCCTCCAAACGTGGGTATAAACTCCATCGCAACTCCTTATACGGTCGCATAAGTTCATCGCATGTTATGTCGCAAACCGGGTCGCACTACCGTCCGCAGCTCGCCTGTGCGCGTGCCCGGGTCGCCCAGTGCCCAACCACGTCGCACAACCGGAGGCTTTACATCCTCCTCCACCTGAAATCATTGTCGTCCTCGACAACATACCATCCTGGTAACCATCCACCAAGATCATCCATGATGTCAACTCCTCCACATACTGCAACCATCACTGCAACATATGTAGAACCACCGTCTCCACCATGTCTCACCTCAGCAACCATCCGTCACCAAGATAACCATACCAAGATATGCACCCATCGCTATGTCATATATCGGAAGTCATCTCAATCCATGACCATCAACCACCATGTCACAATCTCCACATGCCGCTCACCATCGTGGAAGGCTGGCCCCTCCATCTCAAGCTACATGCCCACTACAACATATCATGTCGACCTCATCAAGTGTCGTCCCCATGTGAACTGCTGCCATGATACTCCAACATAATGCTAACACATCTCTGTACAAGCTGGCCCCCATGTCTGAACTAGTCGAGTGATCAGTCCAACTATCCCGCTCAAACCATGAGAATGCACATCCTCATGCCACCATCAGTCGTTTCTCAAAACATCCTTGTCACATCCTGAACTCGATCAAGAATCTATCTCCATATAAATAAACCATGCTCTGATACCAACTGTCACGCCCCCAAGCCTGCGGTGGTCTTTCAACCGTGCCGGCGAGGTGCGGCACCACCGAACACTTTCTTTTTAACAATACTCGTGCACATGGACTATGCCTAATTCACTTTCTCCTACTTAGTTTGTGATTCTCAACCAAGTATAATTAGTTATCCTTTATACCAATGAACACCCATACACATTCATTATCAACAGCATTATATAAGAGAAATGCAAGAGTATAAAGGGAGGGGCAACTCCCTGCAATATGAGTCTGCCCAACAATATATTATACAATCTTTCGTTTTTACAATGCATAAGTTAAATCTTGGGAAACCTCAAATTTACACAGCCAAATATACAACTTCGACAAACTCGATTGCCCAGCTCGTCGGCACCTCCGCACGGTCACCGCACGACTAACCAAACCTTCGTTCACCCCATCGCACCGTTGTGTCGTTTGCCCAACTCGGGCGCACCTCCAAGTCGCCACACACGGGCGCCTCCAACCAAGACACACCTCCGACCACAAACCAACACTCCAACAAGTCTTCGTGCACACTTGCACGATGGGCAGGTGCTCCCCTGAGTCACCAAGATGCCCACGCCAAGTCGTCGCACAAATTGACCCTCCGCACGATCACCTCGGGCACGTCTTTCCCAACGCGTTCACCTCTTCACCAAGAGCTTCACCAAGTGCGACTCTACCAAGGGAGCGCATGAGCTATGCACTCATCTCCCTTCTAATCTGCGCACAAGTGCCTTACTCCAAGAGAGGAGTGCATATGATCAAGTGCATTGAATGAGTTCTCCAAGTGCTCCAATGCTCAAGTGTATATACCCATCATAATAGTGGGTGGGGCTACCCAACCGACCACCCACACACCCCTCCATCGCACCGTTTGGGCGTTTTACCAAGTCGGCCTTACCTCCCAACGTAGGTCGGCCAACCCCCATCGCAAACCTCCAAACGTGGGTATAAACTCCATTGCATAACACTTAGTCGCTCATCATAACGTCGCATAAGTTCGTCGCATATCTACCGCAGCTCGTCGCATAACCACCCGCTCAACCGTCGTTCGGTCGTGCA
>APFE031452385.1:54738-78488 GCA_000404065.3 Pinus taeda | reverse complement strand
CAACTCCCTGCAATATGAGTCTGCCCAACAATATATTATACAATCTTTCGTTTTTACAATGCATAAGTTAAATCTTGGGAAACCCCAAATTTACACTTAGCCAAATATACAACTTCAGCAAACTCAATTCCCAGCTCGTCGGCACCTCCGCATGGTCGCCGCATGACTAACCAAACCTTCGTTCACCTCGTCGCACTATCGTGTCGTTTGCCCAACTTGGGCGCACCTCCAAGCGCCACACACGAGCACCTCCAATTGAGACACACCTCCGTTCACAACCCAACACTTCAACACATCTTCGTGCACACTTGCACGATGGGTGGGCGCTCACCCGAGCCACCAAGACACCCTCGTCAAGTCGTCGCACAACCAACACCTCCGCACGATCACCCCGGGCACGTCTTGCCCAACGCATTCACCTCTTTACCAAGAGCGTTCACCAAGTGCGACTCACCAAGGGAGTGCATGAACTATGCGCTCATCTCCCTTCAAATCTACGCACAAGTGACTTCTTCCAAGAGCGAAGAATGAAAGATGATGTTTGAATGAGTCTCCAAGTGCTCCAACGCACTACAATATATAGCCATCGCAATAGTGGGTGGGCTGTCCAGCCGACCGCCCACACAATGTCCTGCAAACCCGTTCGAACACCCACACTACTAGTCAGCCTACCCCTCATGGCAAGTCGGCCAACCCACATCGCAAGCCTCCAAACGTGGGTATAAACTCCATCGCAACTCCTTATACTGTTGCATAAGTTCGTCGCATGTTATGTCGTAAACCGGGTCGCACTACCATCGCAACCACAGCTCGCCCGTGCGCGCGCTCGGGTCGCCCGGCGCCCAACCGCGTCGCACAACCGGAGGCTTTACACCGTTCGTCTCGTTAAACTTCCTCAAGTTTGTGTGCTGCCATACACCGTTGGATCTATTGGAGCCGATCTAGACCATTGTTTGGATTTGGCACATGCAATCATCTCTTTTGTTGTCCCCACCGAATCTCAAGCTCGTTATTTGTCGTAAAGGCCCGTTATTTGTAGTAAATTTTATTTCCTTGTTATCAATTAACATTGTGGTTGGATTTGGTTGATGGTCATTACATTAATGTCTATTGTGAACGCCTTGCCACATGACCATTGATAGCGTACCAGATACTTTCAATTTTTATTTTTATGTTAGTACACAGTGTGACATATTTTGGAGTTCATTAAAATTTGTATTTTATTTAGAGATAACATCCATAATTTTTTTTTGGTTGGAGGTATTATTTATGGGAAAGAAAATTAGCTAGAATGGATACGAAAACTCAGGGGTGCATTGATTTTTAATGATTTGTGGCAAGATACTTGCCAAGGAAAGAAGGATAGAGACGATAAAAAAATTGCATTAGAACTGTCAAATGATGACAAACAATGTGCCATTTGAGAAGTCAAGAACAATAAAGCCTATGTTATGATTACAACACCAGTGTCAGAAGAGGTAAGCAAATACATTCATTCCTGTAAGACAACATATGCAACATTACACAGTTTCAAGGAACTCTATGATTCACATTCCGAATTAGAGATTATTCAGTGGTTTTGAACTTAGTCTCGGAGTAACCACAGTAGAAACCATATTTGTCAATGTTTCAAATCCCAACAGGGATCCATAATCAGGACCAATCTGAATAATGAGAGAAGAAATATTGATTGAATATAGGCTAATGATTTTTATTTTTATTTTTATTTTTAATGATTATTCATAGTAATAAAAGTTTTTATCGATAACCTAAAATAAATTTTTATTATTTTTAGTATTTTTAATAGACCTCATTTGTATTAGTGAATATTTGTAATAGTTATTAATTGATGGATTTTATAAAATTTCCTTAATATATTTATTTATTTTTTTATTTATATAATGATTTTATATTAGATTAATGTGATTAATTAGTTCATTGATTCTAATAAAAAAAACTAATTTTATTCGAATTTAAGCTTCTGTGATCCATATTCTAAGTGATAAAAACATTTTTAGAAGAAATCATATCAAAAAATTTGGTCGACACATTTCAAATCATCCAATGTGGTTCATCATCAGGACGAGATGAAGAATCAGACCATAGATGTAAGTTAAATAGGGAGATGAGTCTTCTAACTGCTAAAAGGAAACGGCTATAAAATGACTATATTTGACTAGGTTAAGAATATAGGGAAAAATATTACATTGAGAACCATTTTTAATTAAAATATCTAAATTAGTCTGATTGAATTAGTTTGATTTTTCTTTCATATATATATATATATATATGTTTTATATATATATCATATATAATTTCATATTTATAATAGTTTGATTTATTCTTAATTTTTAATTTTCTTATTAATATTTATACATATATATAAAAATTATATTATTATATTATATAAAGAGTATAAATAAAATAATTAATATATATCAAACTAATGGTCAAAGGGAAAAAATAATTAATAGTTATATTATCAATCAAATAACTAACAGTGCCCGGGGTTTTGGAATTGACAGTGAATGGTGCGGTGTTAAAGAACTCTTGCGATAGGTCACCGGTTCAATCCCCCGTGGGTACTTAGTTATCTTTAACGTAGAAAAAAAAAAAATAAAACTTATTGTCAAATAAACATTTTTATTATATTTTATTATTATTTATTTCTATTGTTATTTAATTAGGAGGAATGGAGATTAAAAAATAAATAAATAATAATAGTAATATATAAAGGAATAAATAAATATATCTTTAACGAATAATAAAATAAAAATACTTAACTAAAACAATATAAAATAATATATACTAAGAGACCATAAGAACATGAAGGGAATGAAAAGATAGAAAAAAAGGATAACAAAGGAACCACGGGGGAATCTGACAAGAAAAGGAAAAAGAAACTAGGAGGAGAGGGCAGGAACCCAATAACTACTAATATTCTAACCATCATCCCTATTAAGATTGTTAGGCCTCTTCTCAATTTCTATGGCTTCTCTAATTTTACGGTGATGGAAATGAGAAACTTTCGCAATGACCTTAGCTTCCTCAATACAAATATGGTGTTTTGTCTTCTCTGCGTGCTCTGCTAAGGCTGAAGAGCAAGTCCTATTGTGCTTAATATCAACTGTGTGTTCCTTAATCCTTTGATTAATGGACCTCCCCGTTTCGCCAATGTAAGAGGTTCCACAAGAACATGGGATGATATAAACACCTTTCATATCCTTCGGGTCCACTAGATCTTTGATCGATTTTAGGGAACTCTTGATGGTGTTAAGGGGTCTAAAGGTTGAGGGAATATTATGCTTCTTAAGGATTCTCGCAATCTTGTCAGTCGTCCCTTGGATGAAAGGGAGGTGAACTCCAAAAATACGATCGCTAGGGTCCTTTTTTACTTTGGGACTCTTGCTAGCTTTGATAAAAGCTTTAAGACCCTTCTGCCTACTAGAGCCATTATTGGCGAAAACCTCCAGAAGATGGGATCTCTCCTTGTGAAAATGATCACCATCAGAAACCCTTTGAGTACGAGTGGCTAAAGTGTAGAGAACACCTAACTTTTGAGTAGGGAAATGATGGGAATTTGCATGAAGATACTGCTCAGCATGAGTTTCCTTCCGAAATACCTGATGGGAGAATGAGCCATCATCTTTCTTAGAAATGAAGACATCAAGGAAAGGAAGGCATCCATTAACTTCCTTTTCCATGGTGAACTTTATGGAGTTATATTGATTATTAAGATGTTCGAAGAAGAGATCTAACTTATCTTGACCATGTTGCCAAATGGCGCAAGTATCGTCTACAAATCTTTTCCAAAGCTTAGGTTTATAAATAGTTGAGGCTAAAGCTCTGGATTCAAAGTCTTCCATAAACAGGTTAGCAACAATGGGGGACAACGAGGACCTCGTCGCCACACCACATGTTTGTTCATATAACTAACCTTTAAAACAAAAAAAAGTCGAAGTGAGGCAGATCTCAACTAATCTGGCAGTGTCGGGATCAGTGAGGCGGAAGATTACATCCATGGCTTTCCTGATAGGGATGTTGGTGTAAATGGAGACTATATCAAAGCTAACCAAACTATCTCCAGGTTCAAATTTCATATCCCTTAGCTCCTTGATAAAAGATGAGGAGTCCTTGACAAAATCTTCTGTGAGGCCAACAAGGGGTTTTAGCTTCAAGGCTAGATATTTAGCAAGAAGATATGTTGGTCCACCTATGGTGTTCACAATGGGTCTAAGAGGGACTCCCTTCTTATGGATTTTTGGAAGTCCATAGATCCTCGGAAAGATGGGGCTGCTTTCAATAAGCTTGTGGCTAAAAGAGCCAACTGAGCTACTGGATTTTATGGGAAGAGAAACCTCTCTAGAGATCCTTTTCAAAGGATTCTTGCCAAGTTTTCTATAGCAACCACTGTTCTCTAGGTGATCCAACATCTTCTTGCGATAATATACCGCTGCCCCACTTTTATCAGCCTTCAAGACAACAATGTTGTGGTTCCTGTTCAAAGACTTGAGGGCATCAAACTCTTCCTTACTGATTTTATTCTTAGGGGGTTTAGCTTTCCTAAGAATAACAACGCAGTCTTGCCTCATAATTTCTATAACATTATCCAGTAAGTCTCTTATCCCGAATTCAATATCACACATACTATTGTTTACCGGAATCTTCCTAAGAGCAAAGGAAAAATTTAATCCCTTCTCCAAAAGCTTAAAGACTAGAGGGGGAAGGAAAAACTAGATAAATTAACAACTTTATTATGAAACTGATGATAAAAATTATTAATATTAATATTTACTAGATTATCCATAATGTTACCACCAATATTATTATTATTAATATTAATATTATTAGCCTTATTATTATCAATAGTATTATTGTTATAATCTTCTTCAAAATTAGTAATATTATTCTTTTCACTACCCATAAGAAAGATCCTATTTCTTATTATTCATAATCTCATTGTCATCTACTTTTTATTATTCTTGTTATTACTCTTATCATTATTATAATAACTTCTATATGTATAATTATAATATTAACAACTTCTATGTTATTATTGTTATTAACTATTCATTATAATTACTATTCTTATTATTATTATTATTAATTTTTATCATTAGGTACTTCTATATTATTATTATTGTTACTTATTCCATTTTTATTATTCATATTATTATTTTATCACTTCTAAATTATTAATCCTATTACTATTATCATTCCTATTATTAATAATAAAAACAATGTTATTAAAATTAATTGTATTACTAATACTACCATCAAAAGAAAGCGAGGTTTGCTTAACAGGGATAGAAGGAGAGTTAGAAGAGTCAGTTAAGGAGTTAGAAGAGTCAGTTAAGAGTCAGTATTTTTTGCAAAGAACGACCTGTTTCACCAATGTAACTTTTGCCACAAGAACAAACAATTTTATAAACTCCCTTGAGTTGTTGTCTATCAATATCATCTTTGCCAGACCTCATACCATGCTTAATTGTTCTAGGTGTTGAGAACTGTGTGACTATGTCTTTCTTTCTTAGGATTTTGGCAATCTTATCTGTCACCCCTTGAATATATGGTAGGAAAACTCTACCACATTGGGTTAGGTCTTGGGCCTTAGGTATCTGAGATAACACCCTCCTTTATGCTCTCTCTATGGATTTATTAATTTCTTTTTCTTTGTATCCTATACTCTTAAATACTAAAGATAAATGTTCCTTCTCTTCCCTAAGATGTTCAGAGTCAGAAATTTGAAAGGCCCTAATGGCAAGAGTGTTAAGCACACTGAACTTTTGGGACAGATGATGGTAGGAATCAATGTGGAGGTAGCTTTCTATGTGAGTGCATTTCCTAAAAAAATTATGTCCTAAAGAGCCATCCATTTTTCTAATGATAAGAACATTTAAGAATGGGATACTATTGTTTTCCTCCAACCCCGTAGTAAATTTTAGTTCAAGAGAGATAGAGTTCAGGTGCACGAAAAGCTTATCAAGCTCTTCCCTATCGTGGGTCCATTTTAGGTTGATATCATCGAGGAATCATTTCCACCAAGTTGGCCTCAAAGGGTATGATTCAAGGGCCTTTTTTCAAAGTACTCGATGCATTAGTTGGCCACAATTGGCGAGAGGGGTGATCCCATTGCCACCCTAGATGTTTGCTCATAATATCCTCCTTGGAATGTGAAAACAGTTGACCGTAAGCAAATCTTAGCAAGTTTTGTAGTTTCTGGGTCAGTGACCTCCTTTATAACCTGAATAGCTTCATCCAAAGGAATATTGGTGAATAATGAAACCACATCAAAACTTACCCAGATGTCATCATGGTTTACCCTCTCATTTTTTATAAGATTCACAAAATCATGGGAGTCCTTGATAAAAGAATCAGTATTCCCAACCAGAGGTCTAAGGATTTTGGCAACATACTTTGTGAGTTCATAGGCTGGGGAGCCAATAGTATTAACTATTCGTCTAAGAGGAACCCCTTTCTTATGGATCTTGGGCAACCCATAAATTCTTGGGATGGTTTCACAGGAAGGAGTTAATCTCTTCTTTAATTTTTTCTCAAGGTTGGAGTCTGAAATTTCGTTCTTGACCTCTCTCATAATCTTAGGAATTGGATTAGTTCTAAGCCTATTATAGCTGCCACAACTGATGCATTCATTCATTTTACAAATCTAGCCTTCTTTATCCAGGATCACCACTGCCCCTCCCTTGTCTACCTTAAGAACCACAATTTTGTCATTATTTCATAGGGACCTAAAGGCAAATTGTTCTTCCTTACTTAAATTACTCTTGGGAATTATATCCTTCCTCATTATGAGAGCAAATTCTTGTCTCAATGGCTCCTTATCTTCCATAGAGAGGTTATTTATTCCATCCTCTATGCTACAAATGATCTTCTCAACTGGAATGCTCTTCGAAGCAACTGCAAACCACAAACCTTTGTTGAGAACACACATAACTTCTGGGCCTAATTCCTGGGAAGACAAATTAACCACCTTTCTTCTGGGAAGAATTCCAGAGGATAAGCTAGAAGCTAAGTTATCGAATCCTGATGTGCTTACAGAATTCAGCAAATTGCAATCTCTACTTAACGAACTACTTCCAACAAACTTGTTGCGAACTACTAGATAGTTGTTATCGGTGATTTCAATGGCCTGTCCTATGCATCAGTTCCTATCCAGTTCATTTAGGCTATCAGCGCCCTCCTCATTAGGTATGAACTCCATAGCTTTTCTCTTATTAGTTCGCCCCTCAACTACAACCGAATCCCCAAAACTCTTAGCATTTGATATGTTGCTGCTTAATGTTAAATTAATACCTACGATCTTTAATTCCTCTAAGGTGTTGAGGATATATTCCTTAGTTTGTTCATGCTCAAAACCGAAATTGTCCGAGATGTTGCCCACTGACATATGACTAGGGTTGTCTATGTCTGTGTCCTTCATCCTATCTACGTCCCCTAACCTATCTACTTTATTGCTTTCTGGGATGTTAGCATCCTCTAACCTATCAGCTTTTCTAATGTTTGGAATGTCAGCGCTAATAAATTTACCTATGCTTTCACTTTTTCTGGAGTTGGGGATAGTCTCCATAGTCTAATAATTCTTGTCCGAGCTGCTCAAAGAAAATCTTGAAGCCTCGTTGGGTCTGTTGATGTCTACATCCCCCATTCTACTGCTTCCCTGAATGTCAGCGTTAACGCCTTTATTTGACTTACCTATATTTCTTATGTGCTCACCTTCATTGTGTTCACCTTCCTTGGATTCACCCCATGCTTTCACCTTCACTACGTTCACTCTCACTACGTCCTCTAACCTATCTGGTTCACTGCTAATTGGATTGTCAGCGATTTCTAACCTATCTTCATTGTTGCAGCTTGGAATGTCAATGCCAACAGCTCTACTCAATTTACCTATGTTCTCACATTTTTTGGAGTTGGGGATAGTCTCCACAGTCCAATAGTGCTCAGGGCCGTTGTCCGAGTTGTTCAGAGCTAATCTTGAAACCTCACTGGGTTTGTCGATGTCTACGTTCTCCAACCTGTTATTGCCCTGAATGTCAATGTTATCATCTCTAATCGGCTCACCTATCTTTCTTATGTGTTTACCCTCACTACGTTCGCCTTCCTTGGATTTACCCCATGCCTTATTCTCAGAACCTGCATTCTCTTTCAGGTTGCGACTCACATTTGTTGAACTAGTTGAACGGTTTTCTCCTCTAATGAAACTTATTTTAGAGCTAGTTACCTTTTCTCTTATTGTTATGGAGTGTCCAAACCTCCAAAAACTAGTTCATGTTGACCTTTGACTTGAATCGTTGCTTGATCTATTTATTAATTTGAAGAGCTTCTTTTGTTGTCTTGATTGAGCAATGTGACCTTCATTTTGAGTTTTTAGAGCTACCTTGGCATCAACTACCAACCATAGATCACTGCTAATGCTACTGGCCAATTTTAGATGCAAAGAAAATGTTAACTGTCCAAGATTGTCCAGAGAAGCCCTAACTTTTTTAATTTCTGCACGCACGAGAGCTATGCTTAATTTAAAAAATTCTTTATCATTAAATTTGTTATGTAATCTATACTTAATCTACACAAAAGAGGGAATTAGGTTATTATCACGACAACTTTTAAGAAATTGGAGATCTGCAACTCTTCTTGCCATCTTCATTCTAAAATTTTCGAGTAAAACAATTTCACTCCATGTATCCACTCTGTATTTTAGGTATCTGTGGTTCATTTCGTTTGAGCTTAGTCTCAGAGTATCCATAGTAGAAACAATATTTGTCAACATTTCAAATCCCAACAGGAATCCATCATCATGACCAATCTAAATGATGATAGAAGAAGAGCTTTATGATAGGATAAATAGTTAAAGAAATATTTTGATTGAAGGTTGGCTAATAATTTTTATTTCAATTTTTATTTTTATTTATAATGATTATTAACAGTGATAAAAAAATTTATCATAATCTTTAAAATAAATTGTTTCTTATTATTTTTTAATTATTTTTAATAGACTTCATATTGTTGAATATTGTAATAGTTAATAAATTGAATGGATTTTATAAAATTTCTTTTAATATATTAAATTATTATTTTTATTTTTTTTTATTTATTATAATAAATTTATATAGATGATGTGATTAATTAGTACATTGTTTCTAATAAAAAACTAATTTTATTATACTAATTTATTCTAAATAATAAATAATATCATTATTTTATATCATAAATAATTACTATTATTATTATTTTAAATGTTTAATAATCGATAATAATATAGTATTAATAGAATATAGTTTAAATTTTAATTTTATGTTTTTTCTCATTCTAAGTAATTCTTATATTATTAAATTATATTATTATTTATTATTATTAAAAATCTATTTTTTATGATTTTTATTTTTATTTTTCTTATAATTATTTATAAATATTAATATTATATTTATAATATATTTTTTTTATTTTTTTAATTAATAGATAGATGTTTGATAAACTATATTAGATTAGATAGTTTTTATATTATTATTACATAATATAAGAATATAAAATTAGATATTATTAATAGTTAAAAACGGAGTATTATTTATAATAATTTATTATATTATTATTTTTTTAAATAAATTATTATTATTATTATATTATGATAATCTTTATATTTAAATGATAATAATTTATATAAAACTAATATAATATCTATTTTAATTTTATTCTTATGTATTAATATAATTATATAGTTATAAGATTAGATAGTTATAAGGACAGGAGAGGAAAAACAACTACTTGATTACGTGGGATGTTTTGGTTCTAACCCTCTAATTAAGGGAAGCCAACTACCACTGATCTCAATACCATTGTCTCTATTGAGATTTTGTGGATGTTTTATAATCTTGAGAGCCTCCCTAATCTTCCTTCTTTGATATTGCTCTTCCCTTGCGATAATTGAGGCGCTTTCCAAACAAACTTGATGTTTTGCTTTTTAGGAATGCTCTGAAAGGGCCGAAGTACGAGTCTTCCTTTCTTAATATCAGCTCCATGTTCTTTCAGTCTTTTCTGCAAAGAACGACCTGTTTCATCAATGTAACTTTTGCCACAAGAACAATCAATTTTATAAACTCCCTTGAGTTGATGTCTATCAATATCATCCTTGACAGACCTCATGCCCCACTTAATTGTTCCAGGTGCTAAGAACTATGTGACTATGTCTTTCCTTCTTATGATTTTGGTAACCTTATATGTTACCTCTTGAATATATGGTAGGAAAACTCTACCACATTGGGTTAGGTCTTGGGCCTTAGGTATCTGAGATGACACCCTCCTTTCTGCTCTCTCTATGGCTTTCTTAATTTCTTTTTCTTTGTAGCCTGTACTCTTAAATACTAAAGATAATTGTTCCTTCTCTTCCCTAAGATGTTCAGAGTCAAAAATTCGAAAGCCACTAATGGCAAGAGTGTTAAACACACCGAACCTTTAGGATGGATGATGGTAAGAATCAGCATGGAGGTAGCTTTCTGTGTGAGTGGATTTCCTAAAAACTTTATGTCCTAAAGAGCCGTCCATTTTTCCAATGATAAGAATGTCTAAGAATGGGATACTATTGTTTTCCTCCAGCTCCATAGTAAATTTTATTTCGGGAGAGATAGAGTTCAGGTGCATGAAAAACTTATCAAGCTCTTCCCTACCATGGGTCCATTTTAGGTTGGTATCATTGATGAATCGTTTCCACCAAGTTGGCCTCAAAGGGTATGATTCAAGGGCCTTCTTTTCAAAGTACTCCATGTATAAGTTGGCCACAATTGGCGAGAGGGGTGATCCCATTTCCACCCCAGATGTCTTCTCATAATATCCTCCTTGGAATGTGAAAATGGTTGTCTGTAAGCAAATCTCAACAAGTTTTGCAGTGTCTGGGTCAGTAACCTCCTTTATAGCCTGAATAGCTTCATCTAAAGGAATATTGGTGAATAATGAAACCACATCAAAACTTACCAGGATGTCATCATGGTTTACCCTCTAATTTTTTCTAAGATTCACAAAATCATGGGAGTCCTTGATAAAAGAATTAGTATTCCCAACCAGAGGTCTAAGGATTTTGGCAACAAAGTTTGTGAGTTCATAGGTTGGGGAGCCAATAGTATTAACTATTGGTCTAATAGGAACCCCTTTCTTATGGATCTTGGGCAACCCATAAATTCTTGGGATGGTTTCACGGGAAGGAGTTAATCTCTTCTTTAATTTTTCCTCAAGGTTGGAGTCTGAAATTTCCTTGTTGACCTCTCTCATAATCTTAGGAATTGAATTAGTGCTAAGCCTCTTATAACTGCCACAACTGAGGTGTTCATTCATTTTACAAATGCAGTCTTCTTTATCCAAGATCATCGCTGCCCCTCCCTTGCCTGCCTTAAGAACCACAATTTTGTCATTATTTCGTAGGGACCTAAAGGCAATTTGTTCTTCCTTACTTAAATTACTCTTGGGAATTCTATCCTTCCTCATTATGAGAGCAAATTCTTGTCTCAATGCCTCCTTATCTTCCATAGAGGTTATTTATTCCATCCTCTATGCTACAAATCATCTTCTCAACTGGAATGCTCTTCAAAGCAACTGCAAACCCTAAACCTTTGTTGAGTACACACATAACTTCTAGGCATAATTCCTGGGAAGACAAATTAACCACCTTTCTTCTGGGAAGAATTCCCGAGGATAAGCTAGAACCTAAGTTATCGAATCTTGATGTGCTTACAAAATTCATTGAATTGCAATCTCTGCTTAACGAACTGCTTCCAACAAACTTGTTGCAAACTACTAAACAGTCATTATCATTGATTTCAATGGCATGTCCTATGCCTCAGTTCCTATACGATTCATTTAGTTTATCAACGCCCTCCTCATTAGTTATGAACTGCAGAGCTTTTCTCTTATTAGTTCCCCCTTCAACTACAATCGGATCCCCAAAACTCTTAGCATTTGATATGTTGCTTCTTAATGTTAAATTAATACCTATGGTTTTTAATTCCTCTGAGTTGTTGGGGATAGCTTCCTTAGTTCGTTCATGCTCAAAACCGAAATTGTCCGAGCTGCTACCCATTGACATATGACTGGGGTTGTCTATGTTTGTGTCCTTCATCCTATCTATATCCCCTAACCTATCTGCTTTGTTGTTGTCTGGAATGTCAGCACCCTCTAACCTATCAACTTTGCTACTTTCTGGAATGTCAGTGCTAATCAATTTACCTATTCTTTTACTTTTTTTGGAGTTGGGGATAGTCTCCATAGTCCAATAATGCTTGTCCGAGCTGCTCAAAGCTAATCTTGAAGCCTCATTGGGTCTATCGATGTCTATGTCCCCCATCCTACTGCTGCCCTAAATGTCAGCATTAACACCTTTATTCAGCGCACCTATCTTTATTATACGCTCAACTTCATTACGTTCACCTTCCTTGGATTCACCCCATGCTTTCATAAAACTCTTCTTCTATCATCATTCAGATTGGTCCTGATGGTGGATCCCTGCTGGGATTTTAAACGCTGACAAATATGGTTTCTACTATGGATAATCTGAGACTAAGATCAAAAGAAATGAACCACAGATGCCCAGAATATTCAATTGTTATTGAAGTTATTTAATTTGGAGTTGGAGATGAAGGACAATGATCCAATGAGATTGGCTTCTAAATTAAGGTTATTTTCCATTATATAGAAGCAGCAAGTAATAAAGTAAACTTACAATTAATTGCATTCATCAAAGCCCTACACCCTGCATACTCTCACTACTTGGAATCTCTCCAAGCTAGTGGACAATTAAAGGATATTACTTTTGATAAGTTAGTAAATAAAATTGCAGAAAGAGAAAAGGATTTTGGAAAAAAAGAATTTGTTTCTAATGCTAATACAAAAACCTTGTCTCATGCGCAAAAGGAACATAAATCACAAAATGAGTCTGTGAGAGGTGGAAAGAATCCCAAATACCGAGGTAGAAGGAACTCTAGAGGCAAGGGGGGGAAACAATAACCAAAATCAGGGAGATAGACAACAAAATGACTAGATACAGAAGAATTTTCAGTCTCATAAATCAAATATCAGATGTTATAGGTGTGGCAAAATTGGTCATAGTTCAATTAATTGCAGGGCTCCTTGGGAGAAGATTACTAATGAAAAGAAAGAGCTAGTTAATGAAAAGACAGAGAAACCATCTTCTGACAAAAATAAAACAAATGAATATGCACATTATATAGTTGTTCGCTATAATTTCAATATTTACAATGTTTTTAATACTGCATTTCTTCATGGGAAGATAGTTGGATTTTAGATTCAGGTTCTACTTGTCATATGACATTTTGGAAAGATATTTTTGAAAGTTTCAATGATAAAGTTGATGGTGTTGTTTATTTTGTTGATAATTCTAAAGTTAAACCATCAGGCATTGGATCAATTAGATTAAAAATTCAACATTTAGAAAATTACATATTGAAGGATGTTCTTTATATTCCCCAATTTTAGAGGAACTTAATGTCCCTCATTCATGTCAGACAACAAGGACATTCAATCCATATTTTTGATGGGATAATTGAAATTCGTAGAGCAATAATTCAGTAATTATGACTGTTGTTGAAGAAGACACACTCTTAAAATTGAATACTAATTCATCTATTACATAGTCTTCTACAAATTTAGCTCTATTAGTGAAGCAAGATAATCTTTTGTCTTCGATTTTATTATGGCATGCTAGATTTTGTCACATCAATTATAATAGCATTAAAATTATGAAAGAGCAGGGCATTAAAGGTCTCCCCACTATTCCAAGAAATCTCAAACCATGTGATGCCTACATCTTGGGGAAACATAGCAAACAACCATTTCATAGGTTTGTTTCTAGATCTTCCATGAAATTAGGTCTCATACATTCTGATTTATGTGAACCTATGCATGTACCAACTGCAAATGGAAATAAATATATACTTATCTTTATTGATGATTATTTGTGGATGTGTCGGGTTTATCTTTTGAAGGGAAAGTCACAAGTTTTTGATATGTTCAAAACATTTCATGCTATGGTTAAAAATGAAATTCAACAGAAGATTGGTATCTTAAGTACTGATAATGGAGGTGAATATACTTCAAAATATTTTGAACAATATTGAACAGATAATGACATCAAATATCAAACTACTATTCCATATAATCCACAACAAAACAATGTTGTAGAAAAGATGAATAGGACTTTGCTTAACATGATTATATCAATGATGTTTTTCAAAAATGTCAAATGCATGTTTTGGGGAGAAGGAGTACTATGTGCAGCATATGTTAAAAATAGATGTCCTTCTTTTGTCCTCAACAACAAATCACCATATGAATTTTGGTACAATAGGTTACCAATAGTTCAACATTTTAAAGTTTTTGGATCTACTTGTTATGCACTTATTCCTAAGCATCAAAGAAACAAATTAAATGCCAGAAGTCGAAAGTGTATTTTTGGGCTATTCCAGTACTTAAAAACATATAGATTATATGATGAAGAAAACAAAAAATGTATTCTTTCCATAGATGTCATTTTTCTAGAATCTGCAAAATATTTCTGTACTATTAATCGACAACTTGCTCATTTAGAGAAATTATCATCCAAGAAATTTTATTTTGAATCTAAAAATACAGTTCCACATACTAAGGGGGGGATTATGATTCTGTATCAGCCTATGTGTTTTCCATCTTTAATTCATGAAGATGTTTCTGCTGAGGACATTTTGGAATATAATATTATTTATGCAAAATCAGAAAGTCTTCCTAAAGAAGTTCCCGAAGAACCTACACTTAGGATGAGCAGCCTTCACAACCACCTCAACAATATTTGAGAAGACCCACTCATATTCAAAAACTTCCAAGAAAATATGATGATTATGAGACATGCAGTTACCTAAGTTATCGAATCCTGATGTGCTTACAGAATTTAGCGAATTGTATCCAACAAACTTGCTGCAAGCCACTGAACAATCGTTATCATTGATTTCAATGGCCTTCCCTACACCTCAATTCCTATCTGATTCATTTAGTTTATCAGCACCCTCCTCATTAGTTATGAACTCTAAAGCTTTTCTCTTATTAGTTCCCCCCTCAACTACAACCAGATCCCCAAAACTCTTAGTGTTTGATATGTTGTTGCTTAATGTTGAATTAATACCTACGGTTTTTAATTCCTCTAAGGTGTTGGGGATAGCTTCCTTAGTTTGTTCATGCTCAGAACCGAAATTTTCTAAGCTGCTGCCCGTTGACATATGACTGGGGTTGTCAATGTCTGGGTCTTTCATCTTATCTGTGTCCCCTAACCTATCTTCTTTGTTGTTGTCTGGAATGTCAGCATCCTCTAATCTATCAGCTTTACTACTGTCTGCAATGTCAGTGCTAATCAATTTACCTATGATTTCACTTTTTCTGGAGTTGAGGACAGCCTCCACAAGCAAATAATTCTTGTCTGAGCTTCTTAGAGCTAATCTTGAAGCCTCGTTGGGTCTGTCGATGTCTACATCCCCCATCCTACTACTGCCCTGAATGTCAGCATTAACACCTTTATTCGGCTCAACTATCTTTCTTATGTGCTCACCTTCTTTGTGTTCACCTTCCTTGTATTCACCCCATGCTTTCACAAAGCTCTTCTTCTATCATCATTCAGATTGGTCCTGATGATGGATTCCTGTTGGGATTTTAAATTTGACAAATATGGTTTCTACTGTGGATACTCCGAGACTAAGCTCAAAAGAAATGAACCAAAGATGCCTAAAATATTCAGTTGTTATTGAAGTTATTTAATTTGGAGATGAAGGACAATGATCCAATGAGATTGGCTTCTGAAATAAAGGATATTTTCCATTATATAAAAGCAGTAGGTGTTAAATAGACTTACAATTAACTGCATTCATCAAAGCCCTACACCCTACATACTCTCACTACTTGGAATCTCTCCAAGCTAATGGACAATTAAAGGATATTACTTTTGATAAGATAGTAAATAAAATTGAAGAAAGAGAAAAGGATTTTGGGAAGAAAGAATTTGTTTCTAACACTAATATAAAAACCTTGTGTCATGCACAAAAGGAACATAAATCACAAAATGAGTCTGTGAGAGGTGGCAAGAATCCCAAAGGCCGAAGTAGAAGGAACTTTAGAGGAAAGGGGGGAAATAATAACAACAATCACAGGGATAGACAACAAAATGACTAGACACGGAAGAGTTTTCAGTCTCATAAATCAAATATCAAATGTTATAGGTGTGTCAAAATTGGTCATAGTTCAATTAATTATAGGGCTCCTTGGGAGAAGATTACTAATGAAAAGAAAGAGCCAGTTAATGACAAGATAGAGCAACCATCTTCTGACAAAAATAAAACAAATGAATATGCACATTATATAGTTGTTCACTACAATTTCAATATTTACAATGTTTTTAATACTGCATTTCTTCATGGGAAGATAGTTGGATTTTAGATTCAGGTTCTACTTGTCATATGACATTTTGGAAAGATATTTTTGAAAGTTTCAATGATAATGTTGATGGTGTTGTTCTTTTTGTTGATAATTCTAAATTTAAACCATCTGGCATTGGATCAATTAGATTAAAAATTCAACATTTAGAAAATTACATATTGAAGGATGTTCTTTGTATTCCCCAATTTTAGAGGAACTTAATGTCCCTCATTCATGTCAGACAACAAGGACATTCAATCCATATTTTTGATGGCATAATTGAAATTTGTAGAGGAAGTGATAATTCAGTAATTAAGATTGGTGTTGAAGAACACACAATCTTGAAATTGAATAGTAATTCATCTATTACACAGTCTTCTACAAATTCAGCTCTATTACTGCAGCAAGATAATCTTTTGCCTTCAATTTTATTATGGCATGCTAGATTTTGCCACATCAACTATAATAGCATTAAAATTATGAAAGAGTAGGGCATTAAAGGCCTCCCCACTATTCCAAGAAAGCTCACACCATGTGATGCTTGCATCTTGGGGAAACATAGTAAACAACAATTTCATAGTTCTATTTCTAGATCTTCCACGAAATTAGGTCTCATACATTCTGATTTATGTGAACTTATGCATGTACCAACTGCAAATGGAAATAAATATATACTCACCTTTATTGATGACTATTCGTGGATGTGTTGGGTTTATCTTTTGAAGGAAAAGTCACAAGTTTTTGATATGTTCAAAACATTTCATGCTATGGTAAAAAATGAAATTCAACAGAAGATTGGTATCTTAAGAACTGATAATGGAGGTGAATATACTTCAAAATATTTTGAGCAATATTTAATAGATAATGACATCAAATATCAAACTACTATTCCATATAATCCACAACAAAACAATGTTGTAGAAAAGATGAATAGAACTTTGCTTAACATGATTATACCAATGATGTTTTTCAAAAATGTCAAATGAATGTTTTGGGGAGAAGGAGTACTATGTGCAACATATGTTAAAAATAGATGTCCTTCTTTTGTCCTCAACAACAAATCACCATATGAAGTTTGGTACAATAGGTTACCAACAATTCAACATTTTAAAGTTTTTGGATCTACTTGTTATGCACTTACTCCTAAGTATCAAAAAAACAAATTAAATGCCAGAAGTCGAAAGTGTATTTCTGGGATATTCTAGTACTTCAAAAACATATAGATTATATGATGAAGAAAACAAAAAAAATTATTCTTTCCATCGATGTCATTTTTCTAGAATCTCCAAAATATTTCTCTACTACTGATCGACAACTTACTCATTTAGAGAAATTATCCAAGAAATTTTATTTTGAATCTAAAAATATAGTTCCACATACTTAGGGGGGAATTTTGATTCTAGATCAGTCTGTTTGTTTTCCATTTTTAATTCATGAAGATGTTTCTGCTGAGGAAATTTTGGAATATAATATTGTTTATGCAGAATCGAAAAGTGTTCCTGAAGAACATGCACTCGAGATGAGTGGCCTTCACAACCACCTCAACAATCTTTGATAAGACCCACTCATATTCGCAAACTTCCAAGAAAATATGATGGTTATGAGACATGTTGTTCTTCTACAATTAATGTTTCTCATTATTGTAATTATTCCACAATTATTGAACCTAGTTGTTTTGAAGAAGCTACTAATTGTGATGAATTGAAGGATGCAATGAAGAAAGAATGATGCAATTCCTTTATTAAAAGTGGCACATGGAGGTTGGTAGATCCTCCTACTGGCATCAAATATATTGGTTGTAAATGGGTCTATAAAGTCAAGTATAAAGGAAATGGTTCACTTGACAAATACAAGGCCAGACTTGTAGCTAAATTATATCTTCATAAGGAAGGTGTTGATTATACAAAGACTTTTTCTCGCACAATGAAATGGGGCACAATCAGAACTATGTTTTCTCTTGTAGCACAAAAAGGATGGAAAATACATCATATGGATGTGAAAGCAGCCTTTTTGAATGGAGATTTGAAAGAGGATGTCTACATGTATCATCCTAAGGGTTTTATTGTTAAAGGCAAAGAAAATAAGGTATGCAAATTGGTCAAGGCATTATATGGGTTGAAACAAGTATCTCGTGCTTGGTATGAAAAGTTAATTGAGCACCTCCTTAAGTTGAATTACAAAAAAATTTATCTAGCTGATGCAACCTTATTTGTAAAAAATATTGGAAAATATGTTGTATATCTAGTTGTCTATGTTGATGATTTGATGATTACATGGAACAATGATAGTTATATAGCGTCTGTTAAAAGGGAGCTGCAAAAAATCTTTGACATGATAGATTTGGGTATGTTGCATTATTATTTTGGAATTGAAGTTGCTCAACAACCAAAACACATATTCATTTCTCAGAAGAAGTATGAAGGCATACCATTTGATAATCCAACAAAGTACAGGAAATTCGTTGGAAGTTTAATTTTTTTAAACCCTACTAGATCTAACATTAATTTTGTTGCAGGGATACTTTCCTGGTTCATGCATCATCCCTGTGAAGGTCACTGGAATGCAACAAAGAGAGTGTTGAAATAATTGAAGGGCACTCAAACTTTTGGCATAAAATACTCCAAAGTTTCATATTTCCATCTCACCAGATGTTCAGATTCTAACTTTTATGGTGATAAGGAGAATGGGGTCTCTACTTCTGGTTATTTGATGAATCTTGGCTTAGTAGCCATTAGCTGGAGGTCACGCAAGAAACTTGTACCTACTGATTTTACCAGTGAAGTTGAATATGTTGCAACAACTCAAGCCACAAAAGAAATCATTTGGCTTCACAAGATACTTGAAGACTTGCAGAAGAAGCAGAAAGATTCAACTCCTTTATTTGTAGATAATTCTTCTACAATTCAGTTGAAGAATCCAAAGTTTCATGATCGAAGAAAGAACATTAACACCAAGTACCAGTTGATTCGACATTATGTAGAGGCCAAATTTATTTATTGGACACATTGTCTTACTTCAGAATAGATAGCAGATATATTCACCAAAGCACTAGGATGAGAAAAGTTTGAAAAAATCAGAATGTTACTCGACACGTCAGATTTCCCTTTCGATTAAAGGGGGGAATGTTAAACAATCCTTCAAGATATTGTAACATTATTAGATTAGAATTTATCATTTAGACAGTTTTTGTTTTATAGTCAACAAACCCACCAGATAGTTGAGATATGGTAATTGTTCTCGGTTTGTATAAATACTTGATGATGTTACTTGATAATATTAGTTTTTATTTGTGGAGTTCAATGGGCATGTAACACCCATCGCCATAATAAGTGTTGTGTTTTCTTTCCAAATATATTTTGGATTTGCCCCATTAGTTAGGAAATTATGGAGCCAACAAAGGATTCCCGGTGGAATGGGATGGAAATTTATAAAGCCTAAAAAATTTGGAAATGGATGGAAATTTATAAAGCCTAAAAATTATGGAAGGGGATCAAGGAAAACTTTAAGGATGGAAATTTATATTAAAGTTTAGAAACCTTGGCAAATCCCACTAGTCCATAATGTGCAATATGTAAAATCTTTGGAAATATTTTTGTAAAAATATTCAAATTTCTAATAATTGTATATAGTCCCTGTATAAAATTTTGGCGATTTTTTGGGTAAAATAATTTCATGCTATAAAATTTGGGTGAATCATTTTTAGAAAAAAATAGAAATTAGTGAATCTTGGTTTTGGAAAAAATATAGAAAATTAGCCCATCTACGAATATTAGCCCCTAAATTTTCCCTAAAGGGGATGGAAATTTATGGAGATTTATAAAGGCTAAAGAATTGAGTGAATTTTACTCATTTTTAATATGGAAATTGTAAAAGTTTTTATGATATTTTTTTTATGGAATTTTAAATTTTTAATGATTCAAAAATTATAATTGATATTTCTCAATATTATTATAACAATTTTTAGGTATATATTTTTATTAAAATATTTCATTTTTCTTTATACATGTTGCATGCTAGAATATATTATTATATAATTTTTGGGTAGGTATCTTTATTTAGATACTTCATTTTTCTTTATACATGTTGGATGTTAGAATATACAATCAAAATAAGTTTGAGCTTTTTATTTAGAAATATAAATTGCATGGTTTGTGTGGGATTTAGTCCCCGTCAAATAATTGATTCAAATTCTACAAGAAGAGAGTGGGAGTCATGTGTGGCGATAAAATTGTTCCACAAGGAGATAAAAGTATTCGTAATTATAACATCATACAAGTAGAAGACCATTCTTCCATTCAACATTGGCACTGCCCCACCACTTAATTGAAAAGGAAAAAGAGTTCATATTGTTTAGGCAATAACTCAACATTAGTTCTAAAATATTTGGTTTTTTCTATATACATTTTATACTTTACTATAACTTGATTATTTCATTGCTTTTCATGGCTAATGTTTTGTTTTTAAGAAATCAAAATTGATTGATATAACCTTAAAAAAGTAAAGAATTACTTGGTTTGTTTTAAAATTTTATGTTTGTACTTCAAAATTTTGAAGAAAAGTGTTCCTAAATCACCATAGTTTTGATGAGTTAAAAGGTTAGGAATGTGGATATTGTAACAAAAATTTTGAAATTATCTTTTGCTAAATATTTTGAAATTGTCTTTTGTTACATAAATGATTAGTTTGTTTCCATTGTTAAGGATGTATATATTCTTCAATTGAATATAAGAAGTTTTTTTCTTTGAAAAACATACTTTGAAATTGTAATTTAATGTGAGTGTATGCAGGACAAAATATTTTAAGAGCAAGGCATGTTCATCTTGAATCTTCCTCGTGTCAAAGAGATAGCAAATTCTTTTGACTAATCATGTTTTGGAGTTGTGCAACACCATGTTTCACTATGGAGCTAATGAGATTTTTGTCCAGTTTTTACATGAAACAAAACAAAGAGATACTTGTAATCATTAGATTAAGTTTGATAGGCCCCCTTTTTTTAGCTTGACTTGTGGCTTGAGAAACCACAACCCAAGTGCATCTAATCCATCAAAGTCACTCGGGGATTGCACCCATCCTGGGCCACACCATCCCTAAGCAAACTGGATTTTTTAACATGTATCCTCCCCCTAGCACAAGCACAACCACCCCCGTGAGGTTTGATCCAGGTCACCTTACTAACAAGGCTCATCCTCCATTGGTTGTGCTAGTGGGACTTGACAAGGTTGATAGCCCCATTAATTTTATCTTATTTTTTAATTATTATTATTGCACCATAAATCCTCTCTAAATTTAGATGTATTAATAGTATTTTAATATTATTGTTTTTGTTGTTATCTTAAGATTCATTTTTATGATTAGGATAGAATAGGGTGTATTGCATTTAATTTTTGAGATTATAATAAGTAAGCACTTTTAGATTTTCTTTGAATTTCCATGATTCTCTAGAAAGAGTGAAACACCAAACAACAATCATTTAAGATGATAAGAGTTATGAGACACTAAGAGGGAGTTTCTTCTTACCCCATAGCCAATGGTCTATTGATTTATAGTTTTTTCGAAGTTGATAATAATTTTTCTAACACCCATTTATCATTTTCTCAATGTTATAGTTCTAGATAAACTTTTGAGCAATATTGATTCTAATAAATGTGTTATAATTCACTTCCTCCAAGTTATCTTTGTAATGCATGAAATTAGGGTCAGTGATATTTTTTTATATAACTATCATAACCTTTATTTTCTCAATGTTAATATTCATACTCATATTATAGTGAAATCCTTTATGATTTTTAGTTTCTTAGTGATATTATCAAGACTCCTTGTTATAAGAACAATATCATGAGTGTAAAGAAGAAGGATAATGACTATAGCAGTGAGAGTCAAGTCAATACAAAATATTTCTTCCGAAAAACCCTTTAAGCTTATCAATATATATAACAAAATAGATAAGAGAGATGGGCGAATCCTACTTAACTCTTATATTATAATTATTTTCCTCTAGCTAACTTTAATTGTTCATAAATCTGATTATAACATTTTCATACAACCTTGCAATAACACTTTCCAACTTATACAAATTATAACTCTTATAACATTTATTGGTACATAATACACATTGAAAATAATTACGTACTCAATATGTGGGCACTTTATTAACGCATTCCTAAGCCCCATATAAAGAAAAAGGTATGGCATTTGAATGAAGCTATATAAATCATCAAGGCATTGACAATAAAGATGGTCTATATTTTCAAAAAAGTGTTTAAACTAAATATGGTTTTTTCTTTTAACAAGTTTATTGTGAAATTCATCCACAGATTTATGGTTATTCATTGTATTTTAATCTTGTTGAGAAATCAATGCTAGTAGAGTAAGGGTTGGACTTCTCTTTCTTGATAATCACTTTTTTTTTTCCAAGGAAAAAAAACGGTAACCTTTTATTAATAAATTAATGAAAAGTTACACTAGCAGATGCAATGAAGCATTCCGTAAGTTACCAACCTGGGCTCAAGTGCTTTTCGCACCCCACGCAGCATTAGAAAACTAACATGCACAAAGAATAAGAACAGAGAAAAGAAGAGAGACAGAAAAAGAGGTAAAAAACTGAATGCCGCACTTCAAGTTTTTCTCCCCTTTTTCTTTTCGACCTTGCACGGCTCGATCGAAGCAATGACTAACTGTGTTTCGATATTCTGAGGGCCTGTTTCTTTGTCAGAGTCTGAAGTATCTGAGTGACGATGCCGTTTGATGCCTCCCATGCTTTGATCCACACTTGTCAGCTCTGCCTGATTTTGGTGGATCTCTGCCTGGTTTGGATGAAACTATGGAGCCTTGTTGTCTGATATGTTTTCCTTCTGGTTCCCTGTTTCAACTTCCTCTATGGTGATATCATCATTTTCTGCTTCTGTTTCTTTGTCTTCTGTTATCGAAGAGGCTCTCTTTTCCGCTGCTCTCTTCTTTACGACATTGTTTATGTTCTGCCATCCTTTTGGTTTCCTTTGTTGTGGCTTGCTCTTGTTGTGGCTTTTGCATGCATTGAACAGATGACCTGTTTGTTGACATCCCCTACATTTGAATGCTGTATTCTCATAGTCCAAAGGTTGTTTCCACTGTGAATTGTTGAAATTCAGAATGATGCTTTCAGGTAGTCCTTGGCTAAGATCTACCTCGACACATATCCTAGCAAAAGTAAAAATTCCTTTTATGTGTCTCTCTGGATCAATCTTTAACATTCTTCCAAGGGTATTCCCTATAGCTAATAAGGCCTTATAGTGCCAAAAATGTATCGGAAGATTATGCAA